>OY723411.1:48051932-48229381 GCA_963210345.1 Inga oerstediana
TGGTCAAACTCATAGCCCGCCCATTTAACTTTAGACGGGTATGGGTTAGCCCAAACCCGTACCTCAACCCATATAAACCCATGTAAACGGGCTGGCACATAAATGGGCGGGTTAACACGGGTTATGGGTAACCCATTTAGATTGGACCTGCTTATTTTTTTGAAAAAGAAATATAGATAAGCAGCAAGCCTTAATTTCAAATCCATGATCCATCAATCTAAATTATGATATCCACAATTCACACAAAAGAATCCAAATTTAGACAAGTAGTAAGTACTATCATAACAGAATTTTGATGTTTAAACTCCAACTTTTAAATTAAAACATTACATGCAACTACAAATTCAAAGATCAACAAAATGACATGCTTCCATTGAATATTTGATATCTTCATGAGTTGATGCTTCATTTTTCACCATCATCATCAGATTCAGTTGAGGAATGGTGTGTAGCTCCAGAAGCTAAATCTTCTTTTGCAAAATAAATTAAGAAAAAACATATCCGAAAACAACACAGTTTTGTTATTCCATAATATTACTCATCATCCACCCTACTTTAACTTTATTCATTTGCCCCCTCTGGCCCCAATCCCATAATATCTTTCTGCATTGGATCCGATTCTCACCTCATCGCATATACTGTCTGATCTCTTACCATGTGAATTGCAGTTTTGTTATTCCATAATATTACAAATCAATGCCCATTATTAATATTAACAAAACTGCAATTCTTCCTATTCAAAAACACTTTTTCCCCCATTTTGTTTGTTTTGTAACTTTGTAAATTAGCAAATTGCAACATGTCAGACGTACACTGCTCTAGATTTAAAAATGAAAGCATGTAAACTTGTTAAAAATAAACTTTGCCTACAACGAGAACGAACAAGAAAAAACTCAGAACAGAAAAATCCATTTAACAAGATAAGAATCGATCAAAGTTGAGATAAAAAACTCGGACACTCACTTGAATAAAGGACTGAATCTGCAAAATGCTAATAACAGCTGGAGAGAACGAACTCAAGGATGACGAGAGCGAATGAGACTACTGAGAGTGGGATTGCATGCAGGAGCCAGGAGTGGTTGAGTGAGTGTGAGACTAACTTCTAAATTTCTAATTAAAAAACTAAGAGATTGAGAGTGAGTAGGATTGCATGCTGTACGAGTGATAAGTAATCAACAAAGAGACAAAATGATTAGTCAAAAGAGTGAAAAAATGAAAAAGTAATTAAAGTATGAGTAATTGCATTGGAATGGACGAATGGTGATTGATTGAGTGAAGAGTAGTATGAATGGTATCCAATGAGGGAGGGTAGTCGGCAATCCGCATGGCAAGGTAAGGTTAATTTTTTTAAAAAAAAAAAACTAAATGGGCGGGTACGGGCAGCCCGAAGGTGTGCCCATAGCCCGCCCATTTAAGTTTTAAATGGAACCCGCCCCATCATGGGCTCATTTTGGGCGGGCTCACAGTGACCCAATTAAATCGGGTTGCGGGCTGGGTTATCGGTAACGGGCTTATTGCTCTCCCCTAATCCAAATGAAGGGATATTAAGGTTCAGAAATGTACAGCATGGATAAAAATTCGGTATTAATATAATTATTAGTTTCTCTTTTTCTTATTGTCTTCCACATATTTTGGATTATTTAGTTTGATTAGGGATTAGTGGATAATAATTGTTACCGCTTTAATATTACATTTATTGATTTAATTGTGTGCTTAATTATCCGAAACCGAGAAAAATCTGATTGGGACTATTTTGACCTTCTAAAAGAGTCTAAGCATAAATAATTTAAACTAGACTTTCAATTAAATCGTGTAGGGTATATTGAGTGTTCAAACACTGGATAACTTGATTCATTTTTAGGATAAAAATATACCTACAAGACCTACATAGTAACATTATGCTTGCACTTAATTTTGTCTAAATAAGTATCACCTAAGATGTTAGGGATTAACATAATTGAAATGCATTTTAGACCAAAAGATTCTCTTTAGTAATTAAGAGTCCCTAAACTAACAAATATAACTTTAAATCACTACAAAAAAATGGTATTTTGTAGCGGTGAAATTGTAGCGGTTATAATTCACCGCTACAAATAGTAAAATTTGTAGCGGTTATAAACTAAACCGCTACAAACTTGTAGCAGCAAGCTACACGCCAAATGACGCAACAGATTGGCAACATTTTTTGTAATGGTTTACAAATTTGGCGCAAATTTCCCACAAAAAATTGTAGCGGTTACATAATAAAAGCCGCTACAAAGTTCATGCCACTTGGCTCGACCAAGACGCACCAATAGTGTGGCGGTTATTTGTAGCTGTTTCACCAATTGAACCGCTACAAAATTCCAATCATCACCTATTTGTAGCGGTTATAAAGATATAACCGTTACAGAATTTCAGAGGTCTTGAAAATTGTAGGGGTTTTGTACAATAACCGCTACAGAACTTCAAAGGTCTTGTAATTTGTAGCGGTTATTATAGAACCACTATAAAGGTTTGCCGCCCTAGCTTATTTGTAACGGTTGATGTAGCGGTTATTTTAAAAACCCCTACAAATTCCGCTAGTATATAAAGCCGCCCCCCCTTCCATTTTCCCGTTTGGTCATTTTATTTCTTGAAGTTTCTCTGAGTGTTTTCTTTTAGATTTGAGCATTTAGACGTCTGTGGAAGAGTTTTTGCTGCAGCATTTCTCGTTATTTGTACTTGAGGTACGAACAATACATATTTTATTTGTATATTTATTTTTATTATATTTTGGCATAATAATGTGACTAAAATATTTGTTTTTTGAATTTTTGTAGTTGATATGGCTTCAAAACAAGATAGGGGGAGGAGCCTGAGGTTCCTAGACCGATTTTATGGGGTAGCAATAGTAGAGTAGGGGCAGAGGGACGGGGCAGCGTGGAGGGAGGGCGATTGCGGCATTTTAGCCTATCCCCCCAGAGCAGCCACAGGAGTCGGCCTTACCACAGCCACCGCAAACGATCCCACAGGAGACGACGGCACCAGAGGTGCCTGATTTGGGGGGAGAGATATCAGCGTCGATGACTATGACGCGAATGAGGACTTCAAGATTCTGATTGGGATCAGAGAGATGGAGCAGTTCCTCGATGAGAAGGAGGCGGCAAGCAGAACAACCTACGAGGGTCGTCTTCGCGATCTACTGGGTTTAAGGTGCAGGTCCAAGGTAAATAAAATTTTTTATTTAATAAATTATTTATTTAAATTCAAAATGTTAAATTTGAATTACAATTTATCTAGCATGCGAAAAATTGTGCAGATGAGCAGGGGAACGTGTCCACGAGGAGGCTGGACATGGCTGGTTTGAACAGCATGGACCAGACACTATGAGTTGTAGTGCCGTGATATGAGGGCACGGACCAGCCCATCGACAATGGGGGTCACCTATTCAATCGCTTCCTGAACGACCTGGGCTCGAATTGGATGTGGTTCCCCCTTCACTTCAGGACGTGGAGGCATATTCCGAAGGGGCCGAAGGACCTAGCGTGGGAGGAGGTGGTGCAAGTAATTAATAGTATTTAATTAATATTTTTTGTAATTAATTCTATTTAATTAATATTTTTAATAGGATATTTATAATTATTCATATTTAAATAATTTTTTTACAGCTGCGGTTTGCTGTCCGGGCCAACTGGAAGAGGTACATACTGATGAAGATAGGTGACGGCTGGAGGAACAGGAGGAATCGTCTCTTCCACAGTGTGGATAAGGATGGCACGATGTCTTTGGAGCAGCTGATCGAGAGTGTCCCGGACGGTGTCCCGCCAAACGACTGGGCGAGTTTCGTCCAGTTCAGGAGGAACGCTGAGGGGCAGGTAATGTATTTATTAGATTATTTATATATAATTTTGTAATTAATAATTGTTAAATTATAATTTATATTTAATTAATTGTAATTTAAAATTTATTAATTTTAAATGTTTTATATTGTTTTAATACATTTAATATTGTTTTTTTCTAGGTTCTTTCTCAGAGGAACATAAGGTGCCGTGGGTAGTAGATGATCCACCACACAGTAGGATCGAAGACCTTTACTGTCACTTACAGCGAGCTAGTAACTTTTCATAATATCAATTACTTTTAGCTGGTTATTTTATAATACTAATTGAATTTTGTAATTGTTTTAGGAGAGGAAGGCACAGCAGGAGAACCGTTAGACGGACTATGGGGAGTTTGTTCGCTATCACACCTAGACACCGTGACGAGACTTCGACCTCTCAGCAGGCAGAGGCGGCCATTGTAAGTAATTTCATTATTATAATTTTTATAAAATCAACTTAATTATGAAAAATGCTAATAAGTAATTGTTTCATAAAATGGAAGGAGAGGATGCAGCAATCGTAGGCTGAGCTGCAAGAGACCCAGGCCGAGGAGTCACAAGGGTCAGTGGACCCCACGGCTCCTTTGAAGGCGGGTCTGGGTCAAGTTGAGTACCTAGGACTAGTACGAGGGATGGGGATAGGCGCCAAACCTAGCATTATTTATGGTAGGAGCGTCGCCTCTGAGGTTGGCAACTCTAGAGGGGTCAGACGTCCGTGGGGCGAGTTTGTTGAGCAGCTGCGAGAAGATTTGGCCCAGACACAGGCAGTAGTGGCTCAGCAGCAGCAACAGATGTAGCAGCAGGCCGATTTCATCTACGCTCAGCAGACGCAATGGCGTGATATCATGAACAACATGCTCGAGCGGTTGTGGAGTCGCCTATTCCCAGACGAGCAGCATCCACAGGTTCCCCCTGTCCCTCGGTTCGTCGTCCAGCCTACTCCTCCTCCTGCTAATGATGATGGTGCTGTTAACTCTACCCAGCACCCCGATCCAGCAGTACCTGAGGGAGCCCCACTTGAGGTAGGAGCAGATGATAAGCCCCCTACTACTTAGTTTATGACATATTTATTTTTTTCTTGTTGAAAAATTTGTAAATAAATATACATAATTTTTTTATTTTAGAACTTAAATTCTTATTGCGTTTACCATAGTTATATTTATATTCTTAGACCGTGTTGTTGAATTTGTGAATTAATTACAACAGTATTATTTATATTTCTAAAATTTAAAAAATTATTATATATATTTGTAGTGGTTTTATAATAAAACCGCTACAAATATAATAAAATTTTATTTGTAGCGGTTAATACAAAAACCGCTACAAAGACAGGTCCAAATTTATAGCGGTTAATACAGAAACCGCTACAAATGTAATGACATGTGTGAGGGAAATTCAAAATTAAAAAGTTGACTATTAGTAGTGGTTATATAAATAACCGCTACAAATATTCAACATTTCAATTTTAAATTTCCCTCTACTTTGTGCAAATTTGTAGTGGTTTAGGAAGATAACCACTACAAATTGAGTACAAATTTTTTATTTCAAATTCTTCAATGGTCATAAATAGGTTGTAGTGGTTTTTTTTATAATAACCGCTACAAACGTAAAAAGTTTGTAGCGGTTACTCTAGCGGTTTATAAACCACTACAAAATATTAAACGTTGGAAATTCAGAATATAAGGTTGCAAGCATTTGTCATTTTCTATTCACTCATCTTTTTCACTATACTTTCTTCTCTCTCACTAGTAGCTATGGATAAGTCATAGATCAGGTTGCCACGCAATTCTCCGGAATATTTGTACGGATTAAACAATTTCTTAGATTTCGCATTCACTCACGCCAGCTGTAACGGCAAGATAGTCTCTCCATGTCGGAGAGACTATCTTCTCTCTCACTAGTAGCTATGGATAAGTCATAGATCAGGTTGCCATGCAATTCTCTGGAATATTTGTACGGATTAAATAATTTCTTAGATTTCGCATTCACTCACGCCAGTTGTAACGGCAAGATAGTCTCTCCGTGTCAGAAATGCAAGTTCAAGAAGTGGCATGCACGAAATGTTGTTAAGGAACATTTACTTCTGAAGCCTTTCCCAGAGAACTATACGTTCTAGGCAATTCATGGTGAGAAGGCCGGCATGAGATATAATTATGCTCTTCCTCGAAGTTCGCAAGTAGGAGTTCAACTAGATGAAGATGATCCTGTGAATGATGTTGTGCGTGATGCATTTGGTATCCATGATGACAACTTCAACGAAGAAGTGTAAGGCTCAGAGCTGGTATTCATGCAGAATGAAGCCGCTTAGGATTTTTTCAGCTTAATGGATGAAGCAGATCATCCTTTATATCAAGGTTGTCGAATATATTCTAAATTATCTTTCTTGATCAAATTGTATCATATCAAGTGCTTGTGTGGAATCACAGATAAGGGAATGTCGATGTTGCTTGAATTATTACAAGATGCATTCCCCGACGCTTAGATTCCCACAACATTCTATGAGGCCAAGAATATTATCAACAGGTTGGGGTTGAACTATCAAAAAATTGATGCATGCCCCAACAATTGTATGCTGTATTGGGGAGACGATTCCAACAGGGAGACTTGTAAGAGATACCACACATCGAGGTATAAGACAATTCGGAAGGAGAAAAAGAAGAAAAAGAAACCTGCAAAGATTCTCAGGTACTTCCTTTTGAAACCTCGCTTACAAAGATTATTTATGTCGTCCAAAACGGAGGAGCACATGAGGTGGCATGACGTTGATAAGACTGAAGACAGGTAAAGTAAGACATCCCTGAGATGCAGATGCCTGGAAAACATTTGACAATGACTTTCCATCTTTCACGGCTGACCCTAGAAATGTTCAGCTTGCTTTGGCGACCAACGGTTTCAATCTATTTGGGAATCTTGGCACAAGTTACAGTATTTGGCCGGTAGTCTTGGTTCCCTACAACTTGCCGCCTTAGATGTGTATGAAACAAAGCTCCTTTACTATATCTATGATTATTCCAGGCAAAAAGGCATTGGGTAATGACATCGATGTGTATCTCCAACCGCTTATTGCGGAATTGCTTAACCTGTAGAATGTCAGCATCGAGACGTACGACGCTTTCAAGAAGACATTGTTCAACTTTTGTATAGCTTTGATATGGATAATTAGTGACTTTCCTGGCTTGGCACATTATCTTGTTGGAATGTGCATACTGGGTCAGCGTGTCTAGCTTGTAATTTTGACTCTAACACAGTACGCCTTCCCCACAGCCGAAAGTGGTGCTTCATAGGCCATCAGAGGTTTCTCAATGGAAGGTACACTACAAAAAAAAAGGTATTTCGTAGCGGTGCACTTGTAGCGGTTATATTAAACCGCTACAAATTATAGTATTTGTAGCGGTTTTTACCTAAACCGCTACAAATTTGTAGCAGCAAGAATATTTGTAGCGGTTTACTACAAAAAACCGCTACAAATTTGGCGCGAAGTTCCCGCCAAAACTTGTAGCGGTTATTTTGTAGCGGTTAATGCACATAAACCGCTACAAAATACCAAAGGTCAGAATTTTGTAGCGGTTTTTACTGAAAACCGCTACAGAATTTCAAGAGACTCCAAATTTGTAGCGGTTCTGGGCAATAACCGCTACAGAATTTCAAACGTTGTGAAGATTTGTAGCGGTTATTGTAGAACCGCTACAAATTTAATTATTTGTAGCGGTTAGAGTAGCGGTTATTTTTAATAACCGCTACTAATTACTGGTCTATTTAAACCCCCCACCTCCTTCATTTCTCCGTTTGCTCATTTTGTTTCCTGAGGTTTCTCTGAGTGATTTCTTCGAGATTTGAGCGTTCAGACGTCTCTATAGGAGTTTTTGGTCAGTATTCCGCAGTATTTACACTTGAGGTACGTATATAACACGTATTTTATTTATATTTGTATTTTTATTATATTTTTGCATAATAATGTGACTAATTTTTTTTTTAATTTGTACAGTTGATATGGCTTCAGGACAAGATAAGGGGAAGGGGAAGGCCCCTGAGGTCCCCAGACCGAATTTACGGGGCGGCAGCAGCCGGGCCCCGGGCAAAGGGAGGGGGCAGCGCGCAGGCAGGGCTACCGAGGCATCTCAGCCCATCCCTCCACAGGAACCGCAGACGATCCTACAGGCGACGACCTCAGCTGAGGTACCTGAGTTGGACGTGCCAGAGATTAGCGTTGAGGACTTCCTCAACGAGGAGGAGTTCGAGATCCCGATTAGTGGGTTCAGGGAGATGGAGCAGTTCCTCGATGAGGAAGAGGCTCGGGAGCAGAACAACCCACGAGGGTCGTCTTCGCGGTCCACTGGGTTTGAGGTGCAGGTCGAAGGTAAATTATTTAATTTTTTAATTTTTTAACTTTTTAACTTTGAATTATAATTTATCTAACGTGCGGTCAACTGTGCAGATGAGCAGGGGAACGTGTCGACGAGGAGGCTGGATGTGACCGGTCTGAACAGCATGGACCGGTCCCTGCGAGTTGTAGTGCCGTGGAACGAGGGCACTGACCAGCCGATCCACAATGGGGGTCACCTGCTCAACCGCTTCCTGAGCGACCTGGGATCGAATTGGATGCGGTTCCCCCTTCACTTCCCGACGTGGAGGCACATTCCGAAGGGGCCGAAGGACCAGGCTTGGGAGGAGGCGGTTCAGGTAATTAAAACTATTTAATTAATATTTTTTTAATTAATTCTATTTAATTATTTTTTTTAAATTATGGTTTTTATAATTATTGATATTTAAATGTATTTTTTTCAGCTGCGGTTTGCCGTCCGGGCCAACCGGAAGAGGTACGCCCTCGTGAAGATGGGCGACGCCTGGAGGAACAGGAGGAGCCGTCTCTTCCACAGCGTGGATCGGGACGGGACGATGCCTCTGGAGCAGCTGCAGGAGAGCGTCCCGGACGGCGTGCCGCCGAACGACTGGGCGCGTTTTGTCCAGTTCAGGAGGAGCCCTGAGGCGCAGGTAATGTATTTATTAGATTTTTGATATATAATTTTGTAATTGTTAAATATTAAATTATAATATCAATTTATTTTGTATTTAATTTTAAATTATAATACATTTAATTTTTTTTTCCAGGAGCTTGCTCGGAGGAACGCCGCGATCCGGGCGCAGCAGACGATCCACCACACAGCAGGATCGAAGACCTTTGCTGTGACCTACAGCGAGCTGGTAACTTTTCAAGTGCTTCACTTACTTTTAGCTCATAATTTCATAATTAATACTAATTGTTTTGTAATTGTTTCAGGAGACGAAAGCACAGCAGGAGAACCATCAGACGGACTATGCGGAGCTGTACGCCATCACACACAGACACCGTGACGGGACTGCGACCTCTCAGCAGGCAGAGGCGGCGATTGTAAGTTAATTTATGATTATATTTTTTATAAAACCAAGTTAATAATGAAAAATGGTAATTATTAATTGTTTCATAAAATGGCAGGAGCGGATGCAGCTGTCGCAGGCTGAGCTGCGACAGACCCAGCCTGAGGAGTCACAGGGGTCAGTAGACCCGACGGCTCCTCTGAAGGCGGGTTTGGCTCAGCCTGAGCACCCCGGACGAGTGCGGGGGATGGGGATAGGCGCCAGACCCAGCATGATCTACGGCAGGAGCGCCGCCTCTGAGGCTGGCAACTCTAGAGGGGTCAGACGTCGGAGGGACGAGTCGATTGACCAGCTGCGGTCAGATTTGCAGCAGCAGATGGCGCAGCAGATGCAGCAGATGCAGGTGCAGCAGCAGCAGCAGCTGCAGATCCACGCAGACGCTATATACGCGCAGCAGACGCAGTGGCATGAGATCGCAAACACTATGCTCGAGGGAGCATGGGGTCAGCTGTTCCCGGACCAGCAGCATCCAGCGGTCCCCCCTGTCCCTCACTACGTCGTCCCGACCACTACTCCTCCTCCTACAGCTCCTCCTCCTGCTGATGAGGATGGTGCGGTTCAGTCTGCGCAGCGGCCCGATGCAGCGGCATCTGAGGGAGCCCCACCTGAGGGAGCACCAGAGGATCAGCCCCCAGCTCCTTAGTTTAGGACTTTTTCTTTTCTTTTAAACATTTGTAAATATTTATGAGATTTTATTTCAGAATTTTCTTATTGTGTTTTATATAATTATATTTATATTATTATATCGCATTGAAATAATTTATAAATGATTTAAATCTAAATTTAAAAAAAAAATTATATATATATTTGTAGCGGTTTTAACCTAAAACCGCTACAAATGTATAGATTTGTAGCGGTTATTAGTACATATCCGCTACAAATATATAATAATTTTATAAATAATTTATAAATTAAATATATATATAATTTATTTTTTTAAATATATTTTTTAAAAAAATAAATTATATATACATTTCTAAATAATTTATAAATGTATATTTGTAGCGGTTTTGAACTCATAACCGCTACAAATTTACTTATATATTTGTAGCGGTTTCCCTTCAGAAACCGCTACAAATATATAAGTTTGTAGCGGTTACACACTAATAACCGCTACAAACACTCAAATCATTTGAATTTTGAAATTTGCCGCCTTTGTGCACATTTGTAACGGTTATCTTATGTAAAACCGCTACAAATTAGAAAATTATTTTTATATTTAATGTTCAACGGCTTTAATATTAGTAGCGGTTTTATATAGGTAACCGCTACTAATACGTTGAACATTAGTAGCGGTTATAGATATAAAACCGCTACTAATACCCAACAAGTACATTTTAAATTTCCCTCCAATTAACGGCTTGAATATTAGTAGCGGTTTTATATATATAACCGCTACTAATACTCAACAAGTACATTTTGAATTTCCCACCAATGTGTAACGGCTTGAATATTAGTAGCGGTTTTTTATATATAACCGCTACTAATATTTTATAACTGTAGCGGTTGTTGTAGCGGTTTAATAACCGCTGCAAAATTATAAACGTTGGAATTTCAGAATATAAGGTTCTAGGCATTCGTCATTATCTTCTCACTCATCTTCTTCTCTATACTTTCTTCTCTCTCACTTGTAGCTATGGATAAATCATGGATAAGGTTGCCGCGCAATTCTCCTGAATATTTGTACGGATTAAACAGTTTCTTAGATTTCGCATTCACTCACGCCAGCTGTAACGGCAAGATCGTCTGTCCGTGTCGGAAATGCAAGTTCAAGAAGTGGCATGCACGAAATGTTGTGATGGAACATTTGCTTGTGAAGCCTTTCCCTGAGGACTATACGTTCTGGGCAGTTCATGGTGAGAAGGCCGGCGTTAGATATGACGAGGCTCTTCCTCGAAGTTCTCAAGTAGGCGTTCAAGTAGATGAAGATGATCCTGTGAATGATGCTGTGCGTGATGCGTTTGGATTTCAAGGCGACAACTTCAACGAAGAAGTGCACGGCTCTGAGCCGGCTTTTATGGGGAATGAAGCAGCTCGGGATTTTTTCAGCTTGATGGATGAGGCAGATCGTCCTTTATATCAAGGTTGTCGCAAATATTCTAAATTATCTTTCTTGATCAAATTGTATCATATCAAGTGCTTGTGTGGGATCACGGATAAGGGAATGTCGATGTTGCTCGACTTATTACAAGATGCATTCCCCGACGCCGAGATTCCCACAACCTTCTACGAGGCCAAGAAGATCATCAACAGGTTGGGGTTGAATTATCAAAAGATTGATGCGTGCCCAAATGATTGTATGCTGTATTGGGGAGACGATTCCAGCAGGGAGACGTGCAAGAGATGTCATACATCGAGGTACAAGACAATTCGGAAGGGGAAAAAGCAGAAGAAGAAACCTGCAAAGATTCTCAGGTACTTCCCTTTGAAACCTCGTCTACAAAGATTATTTATGTCGTCTAAAACTGCTGAGCACATGCGGTGGCATGCCGTTGATAAAAACGAAGACGGTAAATTAAGACATCCACGGGATGCAGCTGCTTGGAAAACGTTTGACAACGACTTTCCAGATTTTGCGACTGACCCCAGAAATGTTCGGCTTGCGTTGGCGACCGACGGTTTCAATCCTTTCGGGAATCTTAGCACAAGTTACAGCATTTGGCCGGTAGTCTTAGTTCCCTACAACTTACCCCCTGGATGTGTATGAAACAAAGCTCTTTCATTATGTCTATGATCATTCCAGGCAAAAAGGCACCGGGCAATGACATCGATGTGTATCTCCAACCGCTTTTTGCGGAATTGCTTGACCTGTGGAATGTCGGCTTGGAGACGTACGACGCTCACGGCAAGACTTTGTTCAACATGCGTGCAGCCTTGATGTGGACGATCAGTGACTTTCCTGGCCTTGGCACATTATCTGGTTGGAACGTGCACACTGGGTCGGCGTGTCCGGCTTGCAATTTCGACTCTGACGCATTGCGCCTTCCCCACAGCCGAAAGTGGTGCTTTATGGGGCATCGGAGGTTTCTCGATGGAACGCATAAGTTCAGATTGCAACGGAATCGCTTCAATGGGAAACCAGAGAAAAGAGGACCACCTCAGACTTTGTCCGGTACAGATATCTTACAGCAGCTTGAGCATGTTGACTTCGAGTTTGGAAAAAGCGACGGTTCAGCACAAACTCGCCAAAAGACGCGTAGGACTTCGGCGCCTCAGCAGTGGAAGAAGATAAGTATCTTCTTCACGCTTCCGTATTGGAGATCTAATTTACTTCGCCACAGTCTTGATGTAATGCACATTGAAAAGAATGTTTGCGACAATGTGCTGTATACGCTGCTTAACGAACCCGGCAAGACAAAAGATCACCTTCAAGCTAGGAAAGATTTACGCGACATGGGAGTTCGTGAAGACGCTTGGCCAGATGAGAATGACAGATTTACACCGGCAAAGTTTACCCTCACAAAACCGAACAAGGATGTGTTCCTCGCGACGTTGAAGAAATTAAAAGTTCCTGATGGGTATTCAAGCAACATTTCTCGATGTGTCGACTTGCAGGCTCGAAAGGTTGCTGGCCTGAAGAGTCACGACTCACATGTTCTTATGCAGCAGTTACTCCCTCTGGCTATAAAGAATACACTTCCTCCCGATGTTTCCATCGTTTTGGTGGAACTTTGTTCTTTCTTTCGGAAGTTGTGTTCTAAGGTTTTGATCGTTGAGGAGCTCGATCAGCTGCAGTCGACAATCATTCTTACGCTTTGTCACTTGGAGATGATCTTTCGTCCGTCCTTTTTTACTGTGATGGTTCACCTCACAGTCCACCTCGTTCATGAAACAAAGCTCGCTGGACCAGTACAATATCGTTGGATGTATCCGATTGAGAGGTACTTATTTTAAATATGTGCTTTCATTTATTATCCGTATTTAATGTTTGCTCGTCGTCCTTTTCATCATTTTATATCAATTTTCTCTTATGTACTTCGTAGGTTCCTTGGGAAATTAAAATCTTACGTGAGGAATAAGGCGTGGCCAGAAGGTTCTATAGCTGAAGGCTATATAGGGGATGAGGTGCTATATTTTTGCTCAAGGTACTTTGATGATCTTGAGACGGCTTTCAACCGCCCGCCTCGTGTTGACGATTGTCCTGAACCTGCGCCGACATCAGGAGAATTTATCCCTCGTGTTGGTAAACCAGTTGGAGCAACTGAGAACTTCAAACTAACGGCAACTGAGAAGTTCCAAGCACATAGACATGTCTTGATTAATTGCACTCAAGTTGAGCCTTTCATACGGTAAGAATTGTACACTCACATGTATGTTATTCGATCTATATCTTTCGTAACATTTCTCACTTTCATTTCACTAACGCCTTTCCATTATTAATTGCAGGGAATTCAGAAGTCATGTCAAGCGTCAGCTCAGGATCCGTACACAGACATCCTCGGAAGTTGATAGGAGGGTCCACAGAGAATTCCCGGGCTGGTTTGCTCGCAGAATACTAAATGACCACAACCCACACTCACCGGATTTCAGAGCTCTCGCAATCGGCCCTCTTGATCATGCAAAACGGTTTACAGCATACAATGTCAATGGTTTTAAGTTTTGCACAGTTTCACGGGATCAGGGATTGCAAACACAGAATTCGGGTGTTTATGGCACATTTGGGACAAGGAGTTATGCGAGCAGCAGTGACGCCAACATGCAGTTCGGAGGTGTCCCTTACTATGGCAAGCTTTTTGATGTGGTCGAGCTTAATTATCAAGGCCGTTTCACCGTGACGCTGTTCAAGTGTTTGTGGGCAAATACCACGACTTCTCGGGGACTGACAACTGACGACCTAGGGATCACATCAGTCAATTTCTCACGCCCGATTCATACTGGTATTTCTCAAGATGATGAGCCGTATATTCTAGCTTCAGAGGCACATCAGGTTTATTATGTCGAGGACGAGCGGCATAGGGATTGGCACATGGTCGTTCATTTAAAGCCAAGAGACCTTTACGACATGGGTGAAGGCGATAACATCGCCTACGAGAGTGAGCCATTTCAGCCAGCTGATTTTGAAAACTACTTCCCTGAAGGCGATGACAATTTACCTCTACTGCGGTGAGTTTTTTTAAGTCCACGTCATTTCAATTAAATTTTTTAAATTTAATAATACATCAATAACAATAATTTTTCTACAAAATTTCTGTAGGGATGGCGACGATGAGTGATCAAATTCAATTGTAAAAAATTTGTCTTTAAAAAAAATGCAAAAAATTTGTGTTAAAATAAAATGTAAAAAAAATTAAAATAATATTTGTAGAATTCAAGTGTAAAAAATTTTTCTTTACAAAAAATGAAAAAAATTTGTGTTAAAATAAAATGTAAAAAAATTTTTTTAAAAAAAAATTAATATAATATTTGTAGCGGTTATTAAACCGCTACAAAAAAATAAATAACCGCTACTAAATAATAACCGCTACATTAACCGCTACATTAACCGCTACAAATAATTAAACCGCTACAAAATATAAATAACCGCTACTAATTAGTAACCGCTACATTAACCGCTACATTAACCGCTACAAATAATATGTAAATCCCTATAAATACCCTTATTACAACTCATTTCAAACACTCCCCAATTTCTTTTCACCTTACCCTTCTTTCATTTCCTCTCATTTACAACTTCTTTCGTATGAATAGAGGAGCTGAATAATACGATCAAATATGGTAACAAGATTTTCAATTTCTTTTAGAATACTTCTTTCCTTTCTATAAAATTTATTCTAAACATCTTTTTTTCTAAATATATCTTAACTCTATCTCATTTTCATCTATTTTTCATATACAATTACATTATATTATAAAACATAATAATTCCTTATTACCTAACTATCGTTAATAATATTATTAATATAATTTTATACTAATTATATTCAATTACATTTTTTCTTTTTAATTTATTAATAAGTTAAACTATTAAATAATAAACTAATTGAAATAGATAAAATAATAACAAATTAAACTATTTAATATAATATTGAAAAAAAAGAAAAAAATCAACGTATATATTTAAAAAAAATTTTAAATATTTGTAGCGGTTATTAAACCGCTACTAAATAACGCGCCTTTTTTAAAGGTAAATTTAAATTTTTTGGCGGCAAATTTGAATTTGATGAAATTAGTAGCGGTTCTAAGAACCGCTACTAATTTCATGAAATTCAAATTTGGTAGCGGTTTCTTAACCGCTACAAATAAAAAAAGTCATTTTTAACAAATTTTCATTTTTATATATTTGTAGCGGTTTTTTAACCGCTACAAAAAAAAATTCTTTTTAAAGCTGTAAATAAATTTTTTTATATTTGTAGCGGTTATATAACCGCTACAAATATCTCTTGATGTTGTAGCGGTTACTATTAACCGCTACAAAGTTTGTAGCGGTTAGTTTTGATTGAGTAGCGGTTTTATAGAACCGCTACAAAACCGATTGCAACGTACGATTTAGTAGCGGTTTTTCTAACCGCTACTAACATAGTTTGTAGCGGTTAGAACCGCTACGAATACCTATTTTTAACCGCTACTAAATCACGTTTTTTTTGTAGTGGTACAAGTTCAGATTGCAACGGAATCACTTCAATGGGAAACCAGAAAAAAGAGGACTACCTCACACTGTAGGATCGGTAAGCACAGCGGAAGAATTTAAAAAAAAAAAATTTCACCAATCCTAATCGAGGATCTATCAACGGCGTTTAAACCAAGTTGGAAGGATTCATACCTTTTGATGATTCAGAGTTTTCACGATCTCTATGAGCCAACACGTCAGGTCCGCTCCCTCTACCGGTATCCACACGAATGCTCTCCAACCGAGATTGCGTGCTAGCGCCTCTAATGTCTCCAAAGGTTTAACTTGCAGCTCTCAATTCTGATGTACCCTGAGTCTATCAGCTCTATCAAGTTTATAACCCATGAGGGTTATTTTCAAATTTCAAAATTAATCATCATTAATTTTGAAATTAATTAACAATTAATTATCTTGATGAGCTAATTAAATAAATTCAGTTTAAATTAAATTTGTCCAACAGTTTTAATTTAACCTATTTATTTAATCTAAATAAAGAGCCATTAGATTTAATTTATCTTCATAAATTAAATCTGAGATACTATATCTCTATCATGTTAGTTATTAAATTTAATATATCTTAATAAATTAAATTTAAAACCAACACAATATAATAATATCATATAATATATATATACATATATATATATATAATATATTTCGAAAATATATATATCTATATAATATTATTAATGAATTTTATATTATATATATATAAATATAAAATTCATCCACCCTAAATCAAACATTATCTCGTGTTGGGCAATTCTTGTGTGCGACCCTGTAGGCCCATATGAAGTTGGTAGTGGGCCAATAACTACACTAACCCAAAAGTCGCAAGCGGCCTCTAGCAAGACATTACGACTACCCAATTCATATGAGGATCGTTATCACGATGCAACCTGTCATACAACCATGTCACGTCCCTTTTGTCACACGATATATCGATCAAGGATAAGGCATGGAAAATGTCATCCTCTTGTTCCTGACCATTACTTTCTCGATTCCTGAGTAGCCTGATAACAGAGACAGAAACTCCTTTCATCATAGTATGGCCATACATTTCTCAGACTCACTCATCGAGGGGCCCAGTAATATCTCTCTACTAATGTGAGGGACAAATTCCATCTTGATCATTCATATTCCTCTACATGAAAAACCACCAAGCCCGATCGTAGCCTTTATCATCACCCGGTCAAAAGTGACTTTTGACTAGTTCAAAGCTTAGCAACTCTCATGTAGGAATCCATGATGACCTCAGGTCTAAGGGCATTGTGACATGGTTATACATGAGAAAAGCTTATGACTTGATCCATGTAGCTTTCTCATAGTGGGTCGGTCCAACACCTTGTACTCTTACAAGTGCCTAAGACTTTGATTCGTATCTCCATATCTTATCAAAGTCATACTGGTCTTGTTTCATCTCTGCTCCCGCATAGATGACCGACCAGGGACATTTTAGGACAATCTTTATGAATTATCCAAGGATAGAATTATCACAGTTAACATGCAAATAATATGATAACAGAATGGAGAAATTTCATTAAAATAATAATGTTTAAAGTACAATGATTGGCCCTTAGGGCACAATTTCCAACACACACTTTATCCGATACAGAAATCTTACAACAGCTTGAAAATGTTGAGTTCAAGTTCGGAAAAAGCGACGATTCAACACATGCTCGCCAAAAGACGCGTAAGACTTCGGCGCCTCATGATCAGCAATGAAAGAAGATAAGTATTTTATTTATTCTTCCATATTGAAAATCTAATTTACTTCGCCACAGTCTTGATGTCATGCACATTGAAAAAAATGTTTGCGATAATGTGCTATATACGCTGCTTAACGAACCCGACAAGACAAAATATCACCTTCAAGCGAGGAAAGATTTACGTGCCATGGGAGTTCGTGAAGACGCTTGGCCAGATGAGCATGAAAAATTTCAGCCAGCAAAGTTTAGCCTCACAAAACCGAACAAGGAAGTCTTCCTCATGACGTTGAAGAAATTAAAAGTTCCTGATGGGTATTCAAGCAACATTTCTCGATGTGTTGACTTGTAGGCTCAAAAGGTTGCTGGCCTAAAACGTTATGACTCACATGTTCTTATAAAACAATTACTCCCTCTGGCTATAAAGAATGCACTTCTTCCCAATATGTCCATTGTTTTGGTAGAGCTTTGTTCTTTCTTTCGAAAGTTGTGTTCTAAGGTTTTGATCGTTGAAGAGCTCGATCAACTGCAGTCCAAAATCATTTTTACGCTTTGTCATTTGGAGATGATCTTTCCTCCGTCCTTTTTTACTGTGATGGTTCACCTTACAGTCCACCTCATTCATGAAACAAAGCTCGCTGGCCCAATACAATATCGATAGATGTATCCGATTGAGAGGTACTCATTTTAAATATGTGCTTCATTGTTAGTTCTTATATTTGCTAGTCGTCCTTTTCATCATTTAGTATCAATTTTCTCTTCTTTACTTCATAGGTTTCTTGGGAAATTAAAATCTTACGTAACTAATAAGGCGTGGCTAGAATGTTCTATAGCTGAAGGCTATATAGGGGATGAGATGCTGTATTTTTATTCAAGGTACTTTGATGACCTTGAGACGGCTTTCAACCGCCCACCTCGTGTTGACAATTGTCCTGAACTTGCTTCAACATCAGGAAAATTTATCCCTCGTGTTGGTAAACCAGTTAGAGGAACTGAGAACTTCAAACTAACGGTAACTGAGAAGTTGCAAGCACATAGACATGTCTTGATTAATTGCACTCAAGTTGAACCTTTCATATAGTAAGAATTGTATGCTCACATGTTATTCTATATCTTTCGTAACATTTTTCACTTTCATTTCACTATCTCCTTTCCATTATTAATTACAGGGAATTCAGAAGTCATGTTAAGCGTCAACTTAGGATCCTTACACAAACATTCTCGGAAGTTGACAAAAAGGTCCACAGAGAATTCCCGAGCTGGTTTGCGCGCAGAATACTAAATGACCACAACCTACACTCACCAGATTACAGAGCTCTCGCAATCGGCCCTCTTGATCATGCAAAAAGGTTTACAGCATACAATGTCAATGGTTTCAAGTTTTGCACGGTTTCACGGGATCAAGTATTGCAAACTCAAAATTCGGGTGTTTATGGCACATTTGGGACAAGGAGTTATGCGAGCAGCAGTGACACCAACATGCAGTTCGGAGGCGTCCCTTACTATGGAAAGCTTCTTGATGTGGTCGAACTTAATTATTAAGGCCGTTTCACCGTGACGCTGTTTAAGTGTTTGTAGGCAAATACCACTACTTCTCGGGGATTGACAACTGACGACTTAGGGATCACATCAGTCAATTTCTCACGGCCAATTCATACTGGTATTTCTCAAGATGATGAGCCGTATATTCTTGCTTCAGAGGCACGACAGGTTTATTATGTCGAGGACGAGAGGCACAGGGATTGGCACATGACCGTTCATTTAAAGCCATGAGACCTTTATGACTTGGGTGAAGGCAATAACATTGCCTACAAGAGTGAGCCATTTCAGCCCGCCAATTTTGAAAACTACTTTCCTGAAGACGATGATAATTTACCTCTACTGTGGTATTTTTTTTAAGTCCACATCATTTAAATTAAATTTTTTAAACAAAATAATACATCACTAATAATAATTTTTCTACACAATTTCTGTAGGGATGACGAGGATGAGTGATCAAATTCAAATTATGTTTTTGTCTTTAAGAAAAAATACTAAAAAAAATAAAATAATATATGTAGCGGTTCTTAAATCGCTACTAATTAAAAACTGCTACAAAATGGATACATTAACCGCTACAAATGCTATACGGATCCTTATAAATACCCCCATCACATCTTATTTCAAACACTTCCCCATTTCTTTCCACCTTACCCCTCTTTCATTTTCTCTCATTTATAAATTTTTTTGTATGAGTTGAGGAGCTTAACAATACGATTAAATATGGTAACAAGTTTTTAAATTTTTTATTTGAATACTTCTTTCCTTCGCATAAAATTTATTCTCACCATTTTTTTCAGATATTTCAAAGCTTTATCTCATTTTCATCTATTTTTCATACACAATCACATTGTAGTAGACAATATAATAGTTCATTGTTACCTGCGTATCCTTAATAATATTATCAATACAATCTTTATACTTATCTAACTAAATTAAATTATTCCTTTTAATTTATAAATGAGCTAAACTATTGAATAATAAGCTAATTAAATTAGCTAAACTACTAAAAAAATAAAATATTTAATTTAATATCAAAAAAACTGAAACAAATTATTGTATTTTTTTTAAATTTTCTTAATTTTTATAGTGGTTACTGAACCGCTACTAATTAACGCGCATTTTTCAAATTAAAATTAATTTTTTGGCGCGAATTTTGAATTTTGATGAAATTAGTAGCGGTTTTATAACCGTTACTAATTAAAGCAAATTCATATTAGTAGCGGTTCATGAACCTTTACAAAAATGCAAAAAAAAAAAAAAAAAAAAAATTCATTTTTCTTTTCCCACCTTGAAAATATCTCTTTTGGAAATTTGTAGCGGTTATGTATCACAGAAAACGATTATTTCTTACGGCGATGTTGTAGCGGTGGGATTGAACCGCTATAAAAAAAAGTAACAGTTATTTTGCCTGAGTAGCAGTTTTGAATAACCGCTGCAAAACCGCTTGCAACGTACAATTTAGTAGTGATTTTATAAACCGCTACTAATATTGTTGTTAGTGGTTAAAACCGCCACTAATAACTATTTTTAACCGCTACTAAATACTGTTTTTCTTTGTAGTGAATACAATTAAGGGGAGAAATTAAACCCTGCGAAGTAATCAAAGTTATAAAATTCTAAGTCACCAATTAAGATATAGAATTAGCTTTAGCCTTAACTGTAGCTCTTAATTGTAGTTAGATATGTTTTTCTTCTTTTTTGAGTTAGTTTTCCTGTCTTTGATTCAACTTGTGTTATTTCAAATTAAGTAAAAGTATAAAATCACTACTCCACTATATTGTTAGTAACAAGTCATCATAGTGGGAATAATACTTTTCTCATCACTTTATTACTTGAAAGAGTTGGTAAACTTGACGAGTTTTAAGCTATATTTACTTTTATTGCTAAACTAGTTTATTAGAACTGACCAAAGAATTGAATTATTAGAATAAAAGGTAATTTAATTATAGAATCTACTCATATTTTTTTCTATTATGCATGAAAAAATATAAAACGCACTCGATCGATGTTTTTGGTGAAGTTTTAATTTTGTGATATTTGAGAGGAAGCAACGTACTAGATACTAGGTAAGTCTTTTAAAGGTGTGCACATATGTGGGGTGGTTGTTTTCTTGGGGACGTACAAGACTGATTTTCAAAGTCATTAAAGAATTAAATTACAACAAATATGAAATTAAAATATGAAACTTGAGCTGGAGGAATAAAAGAATAATTAACGGGGACCATAACTTTATCGTGTACCCAAGCCATAGACTTGTCGGTCAGTTCTCTGCTCTCGCTGTTGGGAAGTAGTGTGGCAACTTCTGCGAGGTTTCTGTTGTAATTACCTTGACAACTGTACGGTTAGCCGTGGTAACAACTCTGTTAATTATAACCTCTTAACCTAAAGCTTGATTATATATAAGATCAAAGTAGGCTCAGCAGATCAAGCCTTTCTAAGTATTAATTTCATTGTTCTCTCACTTTCTTTCTCCCTCTGTTTTTCATCTGTTACGAAAGTAACTGAATACTAAAAGAATTGTATATCTTTCTATTCACAGGAAGGTACTATATATATACAAAGAGTGAGGAGTCTAAATATTAATTGCTCCTAAATGAGGGAATCGTAATGGTCAATCAATCCCGCTAATTATGCTAATTGATCTAATAATAATGATAAAATATTTCCTTAACACTCCCCCTCAAGTTGGAGCATATATGTTAATCATGCCCAACTTGTTACAAAGATACTCAACCCGTATCCCAGTCAACGCTTTTGTCAGAAGGTCTGCTAGCTGGTCGTCCGATCGCACATGTCCTGTAGATACAACATTTTCTTTGATCTTGTCCCGAATGAAGTGACAGTCGATCTCAATGTGCTTCGTCCGCTCATGGAACACAGAGTTTGATGCTATATGAAGCGCTGCTTTATTGTCACACCAAAGCTTCGCAGGTAATGTCGTGACAATGCCAATTTCCTTCATGAGCTGAAGTATCCATACAATTTCTTGTACTGATTGTGACATAGCTCTGTATTCTGCCTCTGCGCTTGATTTAGATGCAACCCCTTGTTTCTTACTCCTCCAAGATATCAGGTTGCCACCAACAAACACACAGTAACCCGTAGTGGATCGTCTCGTGGCCTTGGATCCTGCATGATCCGCATCACAGAAACACTCAACTTTAGTGTGCCCAAAATCCGAATAGAGAATGCCCCGACCTGGGGAGCCTTTCAGATAGTGCAAGATATGTTCTAAGGCTTCCCACTGTGCCACTGTTGGAGATGCCATGAATTGACTAAGTACACTAACCGAGAAGGTTATATCCGGACGAGTCACTGTCAGATAATTCAGCTTTCCAACCAATCTTCTATATCTCTCAGGATATGCAAATGGCTTCAGTTTCTCTGGATCAATCTTCTTTTTCAAGTCATCAGGAAGTTCATCAAACATACTATCATTCAAGTCCAGGTATGGATTTGAAATCATGGGAAGGCTACTTGGTGCAGCTCCAAGCTTCCCAGTTTCCTTTAGGAGGTCGAGAACATACTTTCTCTGAGTCAACAGAATGCCTTTCTTATTTCTCATAACTTCAATACCCAGAAAGTACTTCAATGATCCTAAGTCTTTCGTCTGGAAGTGGAGGTTGAGAAAGACTTTAAGCTCAGAAATTCCAGAAGTGTTACTCCCTGTAATCACAATGTCGTCAACATATACAACCAGAAGAATCATACCTGCATCAGTCTTCTGATAGAACACAGAATGATCACTTTTGCTTTGGCTCAATCCGAACTTCTGAACCATGTTACAAAATCTATCAAACCAGGCACGTGGACTCTGTTTTAGACCATACAATGACTTTCTGAGATAGCACACTTTCCCATACTCCCCCTGAGCAACAAAACCAGGAGGTTGCTCCATATAAACTTCCTCGAGAAGGTCACCATTCAAAAAAGCATTCTTAACATCCAACTGATGCAAATCCCAATGATAGGTGGCAGCTAGAGAGACAAGAAGACGGATGGAAGTGAGCTTAGCGACCGGGGAGAAAGTTTCAGAGTAGTCAATGCCATAAGTTTGAGCATACCCTTTAGCAACAAGCCGGGCTTTTAGCCGGTCCAAGGAACCATCAGCCTTAGTCTTAACCACAAACACCCACTTACACCCAATGGCCTTCTTCCCAGAAGGTAGATCAACAAGAGTCCAGGTACCAGCCTTGTCAAGGGCCATCATTTCTTCTTCCATCGCAGCACGCCAACCAGGATGGGCTAAGGCTTGGTGAAGGGTGGTAGGGGTGGTGATGGACTCAAGGGTGGCCACAAGGGAAGAGGAAATAGGAGACAAGTGTTGGTAAGACACAAAGTTTGATATAGGATACATGCAGTCAGCATAGCGTTTAGGAGGACAATGGGGGCGGATACCTTTTCTGAGGGCAATAGGGAGGTCATTGGATGGATCAATGGCAGAACCAGGTACAACAATATCAGGGGCAGGAGCTGGAGGGTCTGGGGTCGCAGGAACAGAATCCGACAGCGAAGCATCTACTGACAGAGGCGCAGAATTGGTTGGATCAGTCTCAGTAATGATAGCAGGAACCGGAACAGCAGCCTGAACTGGTGGGACATGATAAACCAAGAAGTCATCCTCCGTATCAATGACCGAAGGAGACGCAGAGAAGACTGAAGATTGGAAGAAAGAGGAGGACTCATGGAAGGTGACATCAGTGGACACAAGATAACGACAAAGGTCAGGAGAGTAACACCGATAACCTTTCTGGACACGAGAATAACCAAGGAAGACACACTTTAAAGACTTGGGATCGAGTTTACTAACACTTGGACGAACATCCCGAACAAAACAAACGCAACCAAAGATTTTCGGATCAACAGGGAAGAGCTTAGTGGTGGGGAACAAAACAGAATAGGGAATGTCACCACTAAGAACAGCCGAAGGCATGCGATTGATAAGAAAACATGCAGTAGATATGGCATCAGCCCAAAATGGTTGAGGAACACTAGAATGAAACAGAAGAGCGCGGGCTGTTTCTAAAAGGTGGCGATTTTTTCTTTCGGCAACCCCATTTTGAGCAGGGGTATCAACACATGAGGATTGGTGAAGAATACCATGGCTATGCATGTAATCAGAAAAAGGGGCGGAAAAATATTCTTTTGCATTATCACTTCGAAGGATTTTGACAGGAGTATTGAACTGAGTTTGGATTTCAGCACAAAAGTTTTGAAAATGAGTAAATAATTCAGAGCGTTGTTTCATTAAATAAAGCCAAGTGGTTCGGGAAAAATCATCAACAAAAGTGACAAAATAACGATAACCAGTCTGAGATAAAACTGAACAAGGACCCCAAACATCAGAATGTACTAACTCAAAGGGGGACGCAGCCCGTTTATTGACTCGAGGGGCCAAATGAACACGATGGTATTTGGCGAACTGACACGACTCACAATCCAAAGCAGACACAGAAGAAAACTGAGGATATAACCTCTTTAAAGACGAAATTGACACATGACCAAGACGACAATGAACTTCAAAGGGAGAGGATCCACCAGAGCAGGCAACGGAACGCAGCACCTGATCATCCAGAATGTAATGCCCACCAGATTCATAACCTCTACCAATAATACGCTTCGTCGACAGATCCTGGATTAAACAATGGTCAGGGAACAGTGAAATGAAGCAATTCAAATGACGAGTTAGTTTACTGGGAGACAGAAGATTAAATGTGAGATCAGGAATATTAAGGACAGAGGATAACGTAATGGAGGGAGTGGGGTTAACAATGCCGGATCCAACGACACGGACGGGGGAACCATTGGCAACATAGATGGAAGATGGGTTAGCATAGGGGGCATACGATGAAAATAAGTGATGGTTACCTGTCATGTGGTCGGTAGCACCAGAATCAATGACCCACTTTGAGGAAGTGGTAGCAAGACCAGAGGGCAGAGTACCTGTGGATAAGGCCGCGGCAGAGGGCGAACCAGGTGCAGGTTGATCAGAATTCTGGGCAACATGAGCAAATCCACGCTGTTGATCACGCTGCTGTTTATTTTGCAATTTGCGACAATTTTTCTTGATATGGCCAGGTTCCTTGCAATAATTACAGATAATACTGCTAGAAGTCATGTGTGGAGTGCTGGAACTCTGTTTGGATCCATAATTCTTGAGGTCAAATGGGCCCCGACCAGCCAAAGCACTTGCATTTGGATCCACAGACGGACGAGTCATACTATCAGCGCGAAGAACACGGGCGAACACATCGTCAAGAGATGGAAGTTCTTGACTAGACAGAATCTGAGAGCGAATGGTCTCATAAGAGGGATCAAGGGCTTCAAGAAAACCAATGATGGCCTGTAGTTCTAGATTCTTAATACAAGTGGCAAGATCTGCTTGTGGAGACATGAGGACTTTCATTTCCTCATACAATCGCTTATAGTCCAAAAAGAAGTCCTTCAATGGACGACCCTGCTGTTGAGAGCGATAAAAACCTTTACAAACTTCGTGAACACGAGTGAGGCTCCCTTTACCAGAGAACATAAATTCCAAATAACTCATTATTTCCTTAACAGTAGTACAATGACTCACGGAAGACAAGATCCGGGGTTCAATAGAATTTCTAATTTGAAATAAGATTCTAGCATCAGCCCTTTTCCAAGCAACCAGTGTTTCTTTGTCACTAGGGGGTTCATCAGTTAAATGTTCTTCCTTCTCAATACCCATAATATAGATTTTAACAGTGGTGCTCCAATCACTATAATTAGTCCAGTTCAATTGTGAGAAAGTAATCTTAGCCGACATGGGTAACATTTCAGGAGTCTTAGAGTCAGCCATAGAATCCAAAAGCGAAGAACAAAAAATGTCCAATCCAACGAGAAAATTCCCAAATTTGGGCACAAAACCGAACACTAAATAAGATACTAGGAACAGTACCTGAATAGTGAGAAAAATAGCCCCAAACAGCACCCTAAATAGTGCCAAACAGTGCGCGTGAACAGTTCCAAACAGTGCGCGTGAACAGTGCGCCGAACAGTACCAAACAGTGCGTCGAACAGTACCAAAACAGTGCGCCGAACAGTGCCAAACAGTGATCCGAACAGTACCGAAACAGTGCTCCGAACAGTACCAAAACAGTACGCGAACAGTACCAAAACAGTGCGCAACAGTGCCGATGAATAGTGCCGCACAGTACCGAAACAGTGCCGATGAACAGTGCTATAGTGCCGCCAATAAACAGTGAAGCGGAAAAAAAAAATTCAAAAAACCCTAACCCTACACTCTCTCTGATACCATGTTACGAAAGTAACTGAATACTAAAAGAATTGTATATCTTTCTATTCACAGGAAGGTACTATATATATACAAAGAGTGAGGAGTCTAAATATTAATTGCTCCTAAATGAGGGAATCGTAACGGTCAATCAATCCCGCTAATTATGCTAATTGATCTAATAATAATGATAAAATATTTCCTTAACATCATCCATCAGAAAAAGTTTTTCAGGTGTAAGCACCCTCAGAGACGCAAAACAACTTGTTATGGCATCAATGAGTCGCTTATCCTCAAGTGATAGTGCAAGCACACGTGTACTCGCAGGTATATACATGGCTCTAGTCATTCAACGAAAGATGAGCAATTCATCATCCTTTTGATATTTTACAGGTAGTAATACTGCACCTGCAGAGAGGCATGAGGTGTTCATCAGCTTCAGAGGATATGACACTCGCATAACCTTCACAAGCCATCTCTACGCAGCTTTCACCAGGCACGACATCAGAGCCTACATCGACCACAATCTCAAGAGAGGAGAGGAAATATCACCCGCTCTTCTTGGCGCTATCGAGGATGCTCAGCTTTCTGTCATTGTTTTCTCCGAGAACTATGCAGATTCCAGGTGGTGTTTGGATGAGCTTGTGAAGATAGTAGAGTATTCAAAAAAGAAAAAGCAAATAATAGTGCCTGTGTTCTATGAGGTAGATCCAAGCTCTGTACGTGAGCAGACGGGAAGTTATGCAGAAGCATTTGCAATACATGAACAGAATTTTAAGGATAACATGGAGAAGGTCCAATTATGGAGGCATTCTTTGACTGAAGCTTGTACTTATTCAGGCTTGCATAGCAGCACCTACCGGTAATGTTATCACTAACAAAAAGCACGGAAGTACTGACGAAAAATCTTTCTGTTGGTAATTACTAATGGAATTTCTGTGGGTAAATTTATCGACGGAAATACCCACAGAAAAACTCTAACGACAGAATTTTTCCATTCATTGGTGATCCGTAATAAATTCTGTAGCTAATTTGTCGGTAAACTTAACTACGGATGGAATTTGCGAATGAATTGAAATTCCGTCGATAATAAGCTATTTTTTTTATGGTGTACAAGTTGGATTCCCCCTAAATTGTGCATTAATTCATTATTCATAAAGATATAAAGAGAAAATGGAATCCTAGATTTAATTGAAAATATTGTGTGATGTATGCAGGACGGAACATGAAATGGTGGAGGAAATAGCCAAAATGGTGTTGGAGAAACTTGATCGTGCGTATGTGGGAGACCTGGATTTGCAGATTGAGAAGTTAGAGCAACTGGCTCAGCTTCAAGAAGAGTTTTCCAAAGAAGTAAATAGTTCGGAGAATGAACGAAACCATAAAACAAACCTCGCACGCATCAAACGGCTCAAAATGGAGAAGAAGTTCAGGATGCTTCGCCTCTCACCCCACTTGCTTTCCCATATGGAAATTTCACAATCCACTAATTCTTATTTCTAGTTTCATCTTGCAACCAAATGACCAAAATATTGATGGGCGTTTGTTCAATGTATAATTTCCTTTTGCCTATTGCAATAATTTTGTTATTACGTGACTGAGTGTGTTTTGGATTGGCAATAAGGCTAACAAATTAAAGCTAGTTTTAATTTGCATGGGAATATCTTAACAAATTAATTTAAGTATTAAAGGGTTAATTTCATTATTAGTCCCAACATACACCTTCCTTACCTTTTGGTTTTGGTCCATATAGTTTTAAATCATGATTTGTTATCTCTTAAATTTATTATTTAGTATAATATACGATCCTGCAGCGATAACACTTGCTGCCACATTTCCAAATTTAACACCCTTAACTCGGAGTTCAAGTTTAATTTGGACTCTAGTTGTTAAGAAGGCTAGGACAAATACTCTTTTAAATATGGATTTGTGATAACTTTAAATTTTATAATTAAATAGTTGTAGATTTTGTGATATGGTAAATTAAATTTATAACACACACATGTGGACACACAACTCGCTAAATTG
Organism: Inga oerstediana; assembly: GCA_963210345.1. Lineage (NCBI taxonomy): Eukaryota > Viridiplantae > Streptophyta > Magnoliopsida > Fabales > Fabaceae > Inga > Inga oerstediana. The sequence goes on from OY723411.1 coordinate 48,080,330, forward strand.
AATTTTCAGCATAAAATCAACTTATATCGTTTTCTATTTTACCAGAAAAAAGTTAAAAATAAAAAAATAAGAAGAAGAAAGTAAGGAGAAATTCAGACAATAAAAAAAATGACCAAACATAGTGCAACACCACCAAGAAACGGAGAATCACTGTGAATTCCTTATTTAAGGGGGAAAAAAGTCATGGTAAATCCCTACCCATAAAAGGAGGGTTTGTTTGAATTAGTATTGGCAAAATTGACTTGTACTTTGTCTAACTTCTAGAAATGTAGTTGGAATAAAAGTCAATTATTGTCATTTAGATAAACTTTTGATTAAAAAAAAATCAATTCGATAAAAATTTGATTGATTGATATATTAAAAAATCAGTTTTATAATGTTTAAATCTAAAAAAAAGGCTAAAAGATAAAAAAGTTACTTCAATTTTAGAGTGAGTTTTGACAAATTCAGTTATTTCCAAAATCATATCAAATACCATTTTTTAATCCAACTAAAGTTTGAAATGCTTTACATATCTAAAAGTCAATTTTGATGGCTGGAACACGATCTCAAACAAGCTCTAAATGTTATTACCAAAAGATCTCTTCAGCAACATTAAAAAGTAACAAATTCATGCATGATACCGACTTATCAAAGACTTCTTCAGTTTTTTAACTTCACAGTCATTCTCTCTGTGAAGAAAGCCAGCAGGGTTGGCGGAAGTTTCAATGAAAAAAAAATAAAAGAATTGTGCGTGCAATAGCAAGTCTCGTATCAATAAGAAAAAGGGAATCCCAACTTTAACCGTGAATGAACAGTCCGATTAAATAGAGAGGAAGCGTCTAATCTATTTTTTTACTGGCTAAGATAATTAAAATCATCATCATAAGCCCGAGACATCTAATCTCTATACTTCAACTTTTAAGAAATCGAAGGGACGAGTTTCAGCGGAAGAAGGAAAAGGAAAAAAGGGGAGATTTTTGAAACGGAGGAGGCATCCAATCTGAGTACTGATAATTTCTTTCTGAGATATCTGGAGAGGCATTCGAAATATTATCTTGGAGTCAGACTCCATATGGAGGCTGTTAATCTTATTATTGCGGGCGGGCATGAAACACACACTGATCGCATAATCATTGAAGAAGCTCGGGAGATGCTGAAGCGAGACTGGTTTGTGGATGTCAGACATATCAACAGACAGGCTAATATGGCAGCGGATTTTTTAGCGAAAGAGAGATTGTCCATCATGCCAGGCTTTCACAACATGATATATCAAGCCCCAGATGAGCTAGTTCGAATAATGGTTACTGATTAGGGATAACTTTAGTATCTCCTCTTGTTATAACAAAAAAAAAACAAGAAGTATTCTTAAAGAAGGCTGGGTCAATTCCCTTTTTCAATTTTAATTTTGTGTTATTTGAGAGGGAAAAAACACTAGATAAGTTTTTTTAAAGTTGTGTTTTTGTGCGGGGCTTTCGTTTTCTTGGAGACGTACAAAACCCGTTTTCAAAGTCTTTTTTTCCCCGGTCGGCAAGGTTTTCAAAGTCATTAAAGTAAAAACATAAACATAAAATATAATAACAAAATATAAAATATATTTTTCCCAAGAACAATCTTCCGTGGCCGGTGTCAATTCCTAGATCAACTGATTTTTTAAATTTAATATAATATTTAATTTAATACTCCCAAGAAAGGCACGCCTACTCCGAAATTACTCAACGATTTCTTAATATTGTTGCATAAGGGTGTCTTTCTATAAAAAAGGATCAAAGTCAATTGAATAGAACTTATCTTATAGTTATATTCTTTTTTTTGTATCTTTGTATTATTAGATGTGGGAATTACATACGGTGACCAAAAAAATAATGTGGGACTTACATTCTAATAGACGTGTTATCAATTCCCACTTCTCTTGGGTTGAAAAAAAACATCTCACTACTTACCGTGAGGAAGTAGCGAGACAGCTTCTGCGAAGTTTCTGTTGCAATACTTTGACAGCTATAGTAATATCTCTGTTTTAGCCACTAAACTTGAGAGCTTGATTAGTATAAATAAGATGAAATTATGCTTCGCAGATCAAGCCTCGCTGAGTATTCATTTCTTCGTCCCACTTGGAATTTTTGTCACTGCCCCCCCCCCCCCCCCAAGTAAGTTTTTTGCCCCCATTAATCAGCAGAAAACGTTCTTTGAGCTGTAACCACCCACATGGAGCACGAAGACATTGATGCAAAACAACTTGTTATGGCATCGAAGAATAACTCATCCTTAGGTGATGGTATGGCTCGTCTGGAGAAGCCCGATGTGTTCATAAGCTTCAGCGGAGAAGACACTGGCAAGGGCTTCGTAAGCCATCTCAACGCTGCTTTGACAAGGAATGGCCTGATATGCTACACAAGCAGAGGTAAAGCACCCATCATGAATTATTTTAAGGTCATTGAGAATTCCCGGGTCACTATTGTAGTCATATCCACGGAATCTGCAAGCGTAGCGCGGTGTTTGGATGAGCTTGAGAAGCTAGTCAAGTGTTCAAAAAAGAACAAGCAAATAGTAGTGCCAGTGTTCTATGACGTAGATCCAAGCACTGTGCGTAAGCAGACGGGAAGGTATGCAGAAGCATTTGCAAAACATGAACAGGAGTTTAAGGATAACTTGAAGAAGGTCCAATCGTGGAGGAATGCTTTGACCGAAGTTGCTAGTTTTTCCGGCTGGGATTGCACCATCAACGTCAGGTAATGTTACGAGCAGGATATATAAAGAAAAAAATGGTGGGATACTAGATTTAATTTGAAATATGTTGTTATGTATATGTGTGTATGTGCAGGACAGAACATGAAATAGTGGAGGAAATAGCAAAAGATGTGGTAGAGAAACTCAATCGTGTGTTTGTGGGAGACCTGGATTTCCAGATTGAGAAGTTGGAGAAACTGGCACAACTTCAACAAGAGATTTCACGAGAAATACATAATTCGGAGAATGAAAGAAACTATAAAGCAACCCTGGAACGCATCAAACGACTCAAAATGGAGAAGAAGTTCAGGTTGCTTCGTCTCACACCTGACTTGCTTTCCCATCTGGAAATTTCAAAAGCCACCAATACCTATTTCTAGTCTCATCTTGCAACCAATATTGATGGACGTTTGCGTATAGTTTCCTTTTAATTTGTATATCATGATATGAGGATATCCGGATATGGCCAACTCTATTACACTAATTTTGTTGTCTTTTCGTGTGTTTGGATTGGCAAGAATCATATCAAATATTCATTCAATGATAAATAGTGTACTGTTTCTTTAAAGACTTAGGAATTCAAAACTCAATTGATAATTGATTTAACACTTTCACTCAAGCTGACGAGATAGAGAGATCGAAACATGATTACCGTTGTAACTTTAACGTGCTTTAATTATATATATTTGCCTGATTGCCTCCCATTTTCCAATAAGTTAATTAAATTGAAACTAAAAAACGACAACTTTACACTGCTCTTTCAAGAGTAAAAACTATGAATAACGGCCTCAAAATTATAATCCATGACAGTGATAACAATACGAAAACAAACGCAAACAATGTTGTTTACAGAGAGATTTTCTTTTTCAACCGTATATGATGAAGATCGCTATATTATTTTGTGTGACTCGATCTTTTGCCTATTCATTTGGGATTGGAATTCAAACAAATGGGTCCTTTGAGATAATCCACCAGCTTCTCCACCTCTCTATGTCAATATGATTTATGATATATAAGGTAAGTATTTAAAAGAAGCTTGGTCTTGACTCATGTGAACGTCCTTACGCTAACTCAAATATGCCCTCTCTCGCTCTCTCTTTCTATTTAATCTCTATCTCCTAATTATGTGGCTCCAGACTATTTTCTTATATATTCACCAACAGAAGAAAAATTAGTAAATATGGAGATTATTGATAGCAAGCCTCATGTCTTGACTTATGTATCATCATCAATAGTGTGCAGCCACGTGTATAAAATATTAAAATTCTTCAAACTGGCTGTGTTGAGAAATTAGATTAGATAATTGATCCAATGATGTTAGTTTTATCATGGATGTTACGTTGAATATTAAGAATCTAATTGTATATGCAAACAAAGATATTGATCCTATTTTGAGAACATACGTCACAATTTATGCTTCCGGATCTGTGGGCAAAACGTTAGCTTTGGATCATAGTTTACTTAGATAAGATGATATACTAGTATTTTGTATTTGGTGATAATTGATTTTGATTCCGCTGGTGGTTCAATTTTACTGGTGCTCGCTCTATCTTTAAATTGCAGGCAGTTTGTGATAATAAAATAGACGTGGAGGAGCGCGGTCTTTACTAAGTTTGTCACTGTCTGAAAATAAATTTTCCAAACCATTTTTCTTGTTTATGTCGAGGAGCGCGATTTTCACGATGTGATTAAGGTTAACGTCTATAATCATGCATGCCAGACTGTGAATTTGATTTTATCGACAAACAAACCACCAGCCGGCATTTCTTAGTCTATAAAAACTTGATGAATTGAATTAATCAATTTACTCCCCTTTTCTCGGATCCTTAATTGCGAAAAGGGATTCAAGTTTCTAAAATATGTACCAACATGTGGTCATCGTCTTTATCAATTGTTTTTCCTGTTTTCATTAATATGTATCCTTAAACCTAAAACCGATGAAACAAACGATGTGTTCATGAGTTTCAGCGGTTCGTGACACCCGTTCTGGTTTCACCAACCATCTACGAGCATCTTTTAGCCATCACGAAATCAATCAAGCCTTCTCTGACCACCAAATGGAGAGAGGAACTGACTCGTTTCGGACGCTTTTATGTGAGATCAAGCGGTCCAAAGGTGAACATTAACAATCTTATAGGCATCAAAGAGTCCAAAGGTGGCAGAGTGCCATGAGAAGCTGGTAACATGTTACAATTTATCTTTCTCTCTTCTTCATATATGTATATATATTTCAAATCTTTGTAACATGTTACAATTTTTTGTTTATCACTGGTTTACGTATCCTTTGCAGCTATTTTTTGTTTATATATATATATATATGTGTGTGTGTGTGTGTTTGCATTCATGCCAGGTCTGTGCAATACACATGCCACACAAGATCACTTGTGTTAATTGTCCTTATTGTATAATACTTCTTTCCGTTTCTAAATACAAGAAATAACAGTGGAGCTTACTTTGATCCTAAATGTAGAATTTTAATCTATTTTTCCCTCAAATTTATAATTTTTTCTTTCATTTTTCCTATCAATAGTACAGTACATAGTAAAAGAGTTTTCTATAACAGTAATTTCTAAATTAACCATCAATAAAAGTATCTGGGTGTATTTCACTGTCCAAAACCTACCTCCGTTTTGTTTATTCTCTTCTAGACCCTGACCTTCTTCAACATGGAGCAGGTATTCAAGCAAGCGACTAAGTCCAGACTCCAGGAGAGAGAACGCGTTGCAGGAAATCCAGAGGGACATTTCCTCAAACAGCAGAAGAAAGAGGTTCTAGAACCCAATACGCAGGATCCTGTGGTCTCAAGATGAAGGTAGAAGAAAAGAGTTTCGAGGAATTAGTTACAGAGCTCAAGAAATTGAACAAAATAGCTGGGAATGTGTGAAGAGAGATTTCCTAATCTTTAACTGCATGGCGGGGCTTCCTCATATGGGGAGACGATGAGGCAGGATTAGTGATGGACTTTCTAAAACTCAGTCATGAAGCAGAACATGATCAACACGAACACCTGCAACATGGGAATGGCCACTTTTGCGAAAGCAGAAGCCGATGAAAAACTGAGAAATATAAGTATTAATTACACGTGTCAGTTACTTGTTGCTATTCTTTTATTCAGTGACTATGAGTCTCTGCTTACATAAGCCTTAAGTGTACACTCTTCGATGACCATCAATAATAGAACCAGATCTATTTCTCTCTCATTTTATGCTCTGTATTTGTCAGTAAAAAGTAATTAATTGTCACAGATAATAAATTGTCGGAACCATTTTTCTTGTTTACGTCGAGGAGAGCGATCTTGACGATGTAAGATCGACATGTACAATATCATCCCAGACTGTGAGTTTGGATTTATCGACAAAATCAACTGCGCATCATCTACGTACGTTCCAATACTCTCCGTTTTAATGCCATCTGTTCCTGCCGGCATTTTTTAACGTAGGGTTAAAGTGCATCATTATTCTAAAGTATTATCTCAGCCGTATCTATTTCTTTAAAATATTTTGTGGGATATATAACACCTTAAAGTATTTTTTTAATATATTTAACATTTTAAATTTTTTTTTTTGGTGTGACCAATAGTTCAATATAATAAATTATTTTTTGATGTATCCAACATTTTAAAATATTTTTTTAAATGTATCTAATACATTAAATTATTTTAACTATTAAATGTAAAATTATTTAAAAAAGTACTTTACCCCTTGCTTGGATAGAAGGAAAATGAGGGAGGAAGGAAAATGGAGAAAGAGAGGAGTTTTCTCTTGCTTGGATAAGGGAAGAAAAGTTAGGAGAAAAATGAGATGTGGGGCCCATCCTATTTTCTCCCCAACTCTTCTCCCAAAATTTGGAGAGATTTGGAGGAGAAAACTCCATTTCTATTTCTACACCTGAATCTCACAGCGTCACGTCATCACCCCTGTATGACCGAAGTGAATAATAAAATAGAGGATGTCTGGGTGTAGGCTTTTAATTATCCAAAATGATTGATGTGGTCGTGCCATATCTCGTCCATCTGTTGCTCCCTTTTTTTTTAATAAATTTTAATCTAAGTTTTTCTCATAGCTCTTTTCCTCTTTTTTTAACTTATTTTAATAAATTCTATTTGACTCATAAAATCATATATTAGACTAAAAAGTATTTAAACAATCTCCTATAATATATAAATAAATATTTTCTTAGAAATTAATTTCAACATATTTATTTATTCTTACTTAATCACGTTATTTTTTTCTTAAAATCATGGCTTGATATTAAATTCTTGAAATTTAATACTATCATTTTGTCTTTTGAGTAAATTTTCCTTACCAAATATTTTGATTTTAAATTATTGTGATATTTGATTTGATTTTAAACATGATACATTTTGATATAATAAGGATAAGGATGTTGTCTTTTAGATATTTGCTTATTTTCCTCCCTCCCTATTTTCGCTGGTCCATCCAAGCAAAAGAGGTGATGACATTTTCTCTCCAATTTTCTTTTCTTTCCTTTTTCCCTCCCCTCATTTTCTTCCCTCCTAATTTTTCTTCCCATCCAAGCAGAGCATAAGTGATGGACACCTATAAAAGAATACTTTAGGATACTGGGTGAATCATAAAATATTTTAGGATATTGAATGTATTTGAAAAAATATTTTAAGGTGTTAGATCCGGATAAACCCCCTGATAATCTATAAAAGCTTGAACCAATGTCTCCACTAGTCTGGTTTCAAATACTTTGCGAAAAGCGATTCAAGTTTCTGAAATACCAACATGTTGTTATCGTCCTTATCACTCGTTTTCCCTGTCATGTTAATATGTATCCTTAAACCTAAAACCCAAGAAACTGACGGTGTGTTCATCAGCTTCGCCGGTGACACGCGTTCTGGCTTCACAAGCCATCTGGAAGCATCTTTTACCCGCCAGGGAATCGTACCCTTCTTAGACCACAAAATAGAGAGAGGGGATAAAATTTTTCCAGCACTTTTACGAGCAATCAAACGATCCAAGATTTCGGTCATCGTTTTCTCAAAAGACTTTGCCACTTCAGAGTGGTGTTTGGATGAGCTTGTAAAGATAATGGAGTGCAAGAAGAAAAGAGAACAGATTGTAATCCCTGTTTTCTATAGGATCAAACCTAGCGAGGTGAGAGAGCAATCGGGGGCTTATGAAGCTGCTTTCGCAGAACTTGAACGATGTTACCGGCGTCGGAGAGTGCGACGGTGGCGGAATGCCATGACAGAAGTAGGCAACCTCTCTGGATGGGATATCTCCTCTTACGGCGGGTATTATTGCTATACATTCTTGCATGACAAAAATATTTCTTTAAGATTAATGTTGCTTTAATTTGTTACGTTTCTAAGAATTTCACAAAGTATTTGAATCCTGTGATGGTTTAGACTACTGTACACTGCTTAGTCAACCGAAGCAATGCAATTAAAAAAAAATTTCATCCGCAGATAATAAAAGAGAGATTGGAAGAGGAAGCTTTTGGTGTTTTGAAAGGCCCACTTTGATCCGTCTTTCATATCAGAAAGAACTGATCGAGGCCTTGAATAAATCGTTTAATGCATGTTTTAATTTGAAAAGTAATAGATGCTGGCAACTGTTTTTGTATAGGACGGAGTCTCAGCTTATTGACGAAATAACAAATGTCGCGAAGAAAAAGATAGGCTCAATTCGCCAACGTAACCGGAGAGAGACGAGGCGCTGCTTCTTTGGATTGGTTTTTTTGTTGTTGTTTATTTTAAATGTTTGTGCGCGGTGTAAGATAAATATGTAAAATAAATTTCATTTTAAATCGCATGAATAAATACATTTGGGCGGCCCAATTGTAATCCCAAACAAACACCCAGATTACAACACTGTAATAAGGATATATGGCCCTAAATTTGAGGTGAAGTTAAAGGGTAAAAATGAAAAGACACAACTGACACCCCAGCCCAAACATAGCTCTAGGGGATTGATTACAAACGATTCCCAGAATATTTGTTAATAATAATTCAAGACTAGAGACATGCTTTTTTCTTTTTTTATGGGTCCTGCAATTACTTAGATATGGCTAAACGTTATGTTATTAATGCTTGTATATGTATGTAGTTTATGCATCTATATCCATCTGAGGTTTGTTTTGGCTGTTTAAATTGTATCTAAGAAATTTTGTTTCTATGATGCATTATAATCACTGCACACTCACAAAAAAATTGATTAATTAATAAAACCACTAAAGTTTTACTCAAAATTAAAATATCATCAAATAATTAAGTTTGTCTAGCATGCCGAATACGTTTTTATTTCTTCCTATTCCTATTACAAGGCAGCTCCAAGCAGGCTGATTAACTATGCCGATTATATTCAAAAGCTACACTGGTTCAAGCAAAGGTAATATAATTGTGAGTGCAAATAGTGAAAAAGTTAAGATGCAAACTTATTCTAAAAATTTCTGTATATAATCAATGTTATTTTAGAAGTTTTCTATTTTTCTTAGATTCAATGTTATTTCAGAAATTTTAAATCAGCAATGTCGCCTTTTTTTAAACCACCACTTATATATGTTGACTGATAATATTGACCATGATTACTTACATAGCAGCCACATACATTCTGACTTTTCCATCTCATCCTCACACATCATCCACTCTCTCCCACATTCACTCTTTTCATGGCTCTCCCTCATGCAAATTCACACCTGTTATCACTCTTTTCATTATTCTCCCTTTTCTTAGTCATTCATGCCAAAATTGATATCAATCCTTCACATCTCAAAGCTTTCTTGACTTTTCACAAGGATTTGGGTTTCACTGGTCAATGCCAACCATTTACCACGCACTCATGTGACACCGACGGCGTGTTCTGCTAGAGGAGGAGCTCCGGCGATGAGAACTATGCTCTCATAATAACCAGAATCATCTTCAAGTTTAAGAAGCTTAATGGGGGTTTTGTCCACAGCCACTGGGCCTCTCTCCGAATTGTCATCCCTCAACTGCTTCTCCGGCAAGGTTCCGTCTGAGTTGTCCTCCCTCATTTGCCTCCCTCCGAGTCCATGACATATCTTCCAACAATTTCTTTGAGAATTGGAATTTCTCAAAGTATTTCCCCAACCAAGAAAGTCTCTCTCTGGCGAACAACCTCTTCATGAAGAGAATTCCGGCATCCGTACGTTCATCATCTTCCTCCTTGAAAGGTTTCTCAGGCGCCAAATAAAAAATTTTGGCCTCCATTTTCCGACGAATTGAACACAAGTACAGAAACCCCAGAGGCTTATACAAATGCAGGATTCCCCATTTTCACAAAATAGAGCATAGCAATTGTTTTTCTTTCTTTTTTTCTTTTTTCTTTTTAATTTTCTGCGGCTGATGGCATTCGCTGACCAATTTCAAAGAACTACGCAAATTCAAAGTGGTGTTTGGACGAGCTTGTAGAGATCGTTGAAGGCAAGAAAAAGAAAGAGCAAATGGTAGTGCCAGTGTTATATGACGTAGATCCAAGCACTGTGTGTAAGCGGACGGGAAGTTATGCAGAAGCATTTGCAAAACATGAACAGGAGTTTAAGGATGACTTGGAGAAGGTCCAATCATGGAGGAATGCTTTGTCCGAAGCTGCTAGTTATTCCGGCTGGGATTGCGCCATCAACGTCAGGTAATGTTACGAATTGATATACAAAGAGAAAATAGTGGGATACTAGATTTAATTAGAAATATGTTGTTATATATATGTGTGCGCGCGCACGTGCGCAGGACAGAACATGAAATCGTAGAGGAAATAGCAAAAGATGTGGTAGAGAAACTCGATCGTGTGTATGTGGGAGACCTGGATTTCCAGATTGAGAAGTTGGACAAACTGGCAAAACTCCAACAGGAGATTTCACAAGAAATACATAATTCGGAGAATGAAAGAAACTGTAGAACAACCCTGGAACGCATCAAACGACTCAAAATGGAGAAAAAGTTCAGGTTGCTTCGTCTCACACCTGACTTGCTTTCCCATCTGGAAATTTCAAAAACCACGGATCCTTATTTCTAGTCTCATCTTGCAACCAATATTGATGGACGTTTTATGTATAATTTCCTTTTATTTGTTATGATATGGCCGGCCTGGGATAACCAGATATGGCCCCGTATTGTTTGAACTCTATTACACTAATTTTCTTGTCTTTTCGTGTGTTTGGATTGGCAATAATCATATCAAATATTAATACAATGATAAATAGTGTACTGTTTCTTTAAAGACTTGAGAATTCAAATCTCAATTGATAATTGATTTAACACTTTCACTCAAGCTGACGAGATAGAGAGATGGAAACATGATTAATTAAATCTTAAATTACAATTAGAGTTTAGTATTGATGATCATAGATGTCCAGAAGGCTAGTTAGGACATTAATCCCTAAATATGGGTTCTACTCGTAAATGTAATTTTGTAATTAAATATGTGTAGATTTTGGGTATTTTGAACTAAATTTTAAATGTGTACTTTTCTCTCTAAATTGAATTATCAGGTTAAAGTAATTTTGCTATAAATCTATGAGATGGGCGAAAAAAAAATAAAAAGAGTGAATATGTTGCGGGTCCCACACAAGGACCATTGAAAAAGAGTATCAGAAAAAGATTTGGGCCAGCGAGAACAGCGATGAGGTGCCTGGTTGGATTACAAATACGATGTCAACTCTAACAGGAAAAATCTTCGGTGCACGCAGTACACCACGTCATGTATGCATTGGCAAGTGTGATTTTGACAGCTCAGGCGTTCTAATCCTATGTGTAATCCGACATGTCACGCCTCATCTATTGTTTTAATCATATATTTAGAAACATGTGCTTCTTCTCTCATACTCCTCCTGCAACACTTTTCAAAAGTCCCCCTCCCTTTCCATTACCATCAGGCCACTATAGTAATTGACGTGAAGGAAAAAATAGAATCAATTGGGCAATGCAGAAAAAGGAGCCAGATTGCAACACTATTGTAATGACCCGAGAATGTAAGAATTTTAAAATCAATAATAATTAATTAATTGATCAAGCAAGTTAATAATTGAAATAAAAGGGGCAGTGAAAGAAAATTAAAATAGGTATAGTTGAAAGTAATTGGGATAATAATATTTTATGATTATATTTGATATTTCATATCTATAATTAAAATTTTGGATTTGCCTACAAAGGAGAAGTTAGGTATGACAAGAAGTGAAAAAACGTAAAGGCCCATAAAGAAAATAATAAAAAAATATAATTCATCATATTTGCCTACATATGAATTATATTTTATTATTTTTTTATGGGCCTTTACGTTTTTTCACTATATTTCTTTATTATTTTCTTTATGGGTTAGTGTGAGTGGGGGAGTAAAATAGATAAAAAGACATATAAATATCATGTGAATTTTTTTTTATCAAAACATGTGAACTTTCAAAATCCAAAAAATTTTGTTAACACTTATAAAAGATAAAAAGGTAATACCCCTCAATTTTTTAAATAAAAAAAAAGAAAAGAAAAGGGCACCTCATCAGAGCGTCGCCGCCGTCGAAAAGAATCAAAGCCTAGAAAGTCTCACCCCCTTTCTTCAACCTTCTTTCTTCAACCCTCTTCTTCACCTCCATTCCCAAGAGCCAAGAATCAACTACACAGTATGCAACCATCGATTCTATTCACCAACTTACAAACATCTCTATTGCTATTTGAATTACAAATCACAGAAGGTGTACCGTATTCTGAGATCATCTAGCACAAAACCTTCAAAGTAACACCGGGTTAACCACTATATTATACACATAGATATAGTTATAATTGAAATTGGAAACCCTGTTACAACTTCAGCTTAGGAGATGAAGAAGAATAAGGTTTGGAATCTGGGAAATCTTGGGCGAAGGAACTTAACCTATAGGTAGAAAGATCAATCTTTGCTTGGCTCTCCGGCGACGGTAGCTAACAGACTTTAGACCCAGAGCTCGTACATGTACCAGAGGCTAAATGTGAGGATGCCGTTCCGGACAAGCGTCATCATCTTCACTTTGCTCCTAACTCACATGGCCACACTTTCAATCCCTCAACCTACATTTTGGTACTCTTCTATAATTCTTTTTCACCTTTCCCTTTCCCTTTCTCTTTTATCATTCCACGAACGGTCTCGTTCTCAGGTCGCTGTACAACCCACGGTTCAATTTCGATGAATAGAATTGAAGCCATCGCTGGGGAGGGAAAGGTTGATTTCAGCGTCGCGCTCTGCTTTGTTAATCATGTCCGTCGACGAGGTGGATGGGAAACACATAGCTGTCGATCATCGTCTCCACCGATCATCGTCTTTTCTCCTTCAGCCACAAGTTCTACTTCTGTTATGGCTACAGATTGTTTGATCAACAGATCGAGGAAGGGAGAAGATAAGATAGAAGGGGATGCTAGAGGGAGTGGCGGAGGTGGGTGGCAAAGGTGGCTGCTGGTGGGGAAGGAAATAGAGAGAAAGAAGAGAGAGAAGAAAGTGAGAAATAGAAAGAAGAAATGGGAGGGTATTTAAGTCTTTGCATTTAGGTCTTTGGGAAAATCCCTCTAAACTATTTTGGAAATGGGGAAATCCCTACTCAGTGCTGTGAAATTGAAAAATCCGAATAAGTCCAGTGTCAGTATGGATGAACAGTGCGGGCGGCGCCAAAAGACGATTTTGCCCTTTAACCCTCATTCTCGCCACTTCAGAAATAACAACACGCGGTTCTTAATTAACAATTCTGGATTCTTGATTAAAAACTCCCCTTTCTTATTTCACAACTTCCTAATTTAAGTTTCAAGGCCAATAACAACACCTCTTTTTTTATTAACAACACGCGCTCTTAATTAACAACTTAGAATTCTTGATTAACAACTCTATATTCTTGATTAACAACTCTAGTTTCATCTTTTTACTTTCACAATAACAACACCGGTCTTGTTATTAACAACACCATATTCTACATTAACAATTCTCATTTCTTGTTTCACAACTTCGTAATTTAAGTTTCAAGGTCAATAACAACACCTCTTTCTTTATTAACAACACTATATTTTTGATATGCAAATATGTGGAAGAATAAAGTGGAGTTGTTAATAAAGAATTTGGAGTTGTTAATAACAAGACCGGTATTGTTATTGTGAAAAAAAAAGATAAAATTGGAGTTGTTAATCAAGAATACGGAGTTGTTTAACAAGAATCTGAAGTTGTTAATTAAGAATCGCATGTTGTTATTTCTGAAGTGGCGAGAATGAGGGCTGAAGGGCAAAATCGTCTTTTGGCGCCGTCCGCACTGTTCATCCGTACTGACTCTGGACTGATCCGGATTTTTGCATTTCAAATCACTGAATAGGGATTTTCCTTTTTCCAATGTATTTTAGAGGGATTTTCCCTAAGTCTTTCCATGTAAACTTTGATATCTCAGATTCCTATAAGATGAATTCTCTGTCATTTGTAAGTGTTAATGGATTTTTCTAGATTCTAAAAGTTTACATGTTATTTATTTACCTTTTTTCTAATAAAATAAGTAATATATAAATTTTCCCCAACACCCTCCTTTATAGTTTATACCCCTTTTCCATCAAGTACAGGGTTAAACAGAGAGGTAGGAAATTTCTAGAGGTTAAGCATGTTCGATTGGTCATTACCATGGTCGTCCTTCTTCTCTCTTCCGTCGCCGGTGCTCGTGCGAGTGAATTTTTGTCAGTTGCTCTATTATCATCATTCTCCTCTCTGGTTCTTCCAAGCTTCTAACTCTGCTCTGTTGGTTGTTGGCGTGTGCGTGCGCGTGCGGGCGCGAGCCTAACCTGCTGGAGTTTTTTCCATAATTGCTGCAGTCTTTCTCCTTTATCTTGTAAAGCATTGCTTGTGCGTGAGGTGCTGAACGTTTTCCCACTTCCTTTTCCTCTTGTGCGCCAATTGTGTGTAAGGTAGGCTCAAAATTTTCTCCCTTTTTATTGTGCGTTGTGGGTCCATGTAGTGTTGAATCCCTCCCCTTGATTGTCTGTGGCGCTAGATATGCTTGTCGGATTTAAGTATTTCTTCATTCCTTTGGAGCTGGACGTTAAGTGTGAGATTTGAGGGAAATCATAACTCGGATGAGTGTTTCATTGTGGCCCAAATAAGATAGGTTTTAAATTGATTTAAGAATTGAGTTTGGGAAGTATGGCAATTTTGTATATCCATATTTGGAAGATTTTAGGGAAGTGATTTGATGAGTAAGAAGTTTGATAATGTTGATTGTTTAGTATTGCATACAAGGTGTTTGTAAAATGTACAAAAGAAAATTTGGTTGGACTAAATTGTTTAAATCCTTTATTGAAGCTTAATAGATAAGTATAGATTATGCTTATATTTATATGCTTGTGTAGTGTTGGTATGTATGCAAGCTTCTTTCTTTGCTCAATATATGTGGGTCGGTGTGGTGGTTTCTAAAAATTGTTATTTGCCAAGCTTGGTGGATTTGTTTAAAATTGGATGCTTGAAATTTATGACTTCTAGTTTGTGAATTAAGATGCTTGCTTATTGAATTATTTTGAATGCCTATAAGGTGTTTGATAATTTGTGTGATAGAAGGACGAGGCTTGGGAGTTTTTTTAGCTAAGGCATGAGGGAGGGAAGTTTATTTATATGAGCATTTTACTAAAATTTTAATAGTTGCAAGATAAGGAGCATGGGTTCTATTTGTTTATGACTCAATTGATGTTAAGAATTTAATTTATGTGACTCATTCTTGGAAATTCGTACAAGGTATGTATTTGTGGAATGGTGCGGAAGAGGAATTGAGTTAAAATTTAGACAATTCAAAGTTATTAAATTTATTCTCGAAAGCATATGAAGTATGCTATTCAACATTTTTTTAAGGAAACTATACGAAAGTTGTCGGTATTAGCATTGAATAAAAGTAGAATTCATTATTTTTCCGTGTTGAAACTTTGCGAAGAATTGAATTTAGAGAGTACAACAAGTCTGTACGATATTGTAGGATAAAGTCAATGGTTAAACTGCTTGTCCTTATATTAATATATTGGAAAGTCTATAACATGCTAGCAAAGAAGCTTAAAGATTTGATTAAATGAGTGATGTTTAGAAGTAGGCGATAGCTACGAGATGGTTACACGGTAAATAGTAAAAGAACTTTTATTAAGTGGAATATGTGAATTCTTTGAATTCTAGTTGAAGAAATGACAATGACTTTTACTTTGAGAAAAATTGAAATGTGGAAAGGATGTTAATATGAATTGTAAGAACGAAAAATCTTAATGAAAAAGATATTATGGAAACTTTATATAAGTTATATCTAGAGTATTAATATTTTGTTGAGACATATTAGGTACTCCCTCCGGTATTAAATATAGGACATAGTTTGTAGTGCAAATTGCATTACAAACTATGTCCTATATTTAAGACCGGAGGTAGTAATTGGGAAGTTAGTATAATAGAAAGCCGATAAGTCATTCTAACTTAAATCTCGATATGATTATTGTCTTTTGTTTTGAGCAATTTTGTTTTATAAATGTATTTAAGTAATACGGTTATAAATTTTTAGGAGAAATGATATGGATTATGGATATTTTTTAGAATATTCGTACAAGATCATATTTTCATCAAATCAAAAAGCAGTTTTCCTAAATTGAAAGAAATGATTTTTTTTTCATAAGGATATGAACACCTTTGGTGGAGGAACCAAACGCAAAGAGCTTGCTATTCATGATCTTTGGGTTGCTTCTGTTATTTGTAGCCTTCGGGTTGCTCCTGTTGTTCGTGACCTTCAGGTTGTGCCTGTTATTTGTGGCCTCTGAGCTGCGCCTATTACTCATTTTATGTTGGTTCCTCTGATGAAACACATTTTCATAAAAAAAAAAAATTATTGATACTGATTTATTTATTTCTATTATTGTTCAATGCAAACATATGTTGCAATATGTTTGAAAATAAGTTATATACATATGAATGATAATGTTTATCTCTTTTACATGATAAAGTTTGTTTCAATGAGTGTGCCTTAGCAAATATTTTCTCAAGTTACTGTAATTCATATAGCTTAAATGAACCTACTTTTTCATCAGTATTTTAGAGTGGATCACTTTCTTATGGGTTGGTCAGATAAAATG
This sequence comes from Inga oerstediana, assembly GCA_963210345.1. Lineage (NCBI taxonomy): Eukaryota > Viridiplantae > Streptophyta > Magnoliopsida > Fabales > Fabaceae > Inga > Inga oerstediana. Next base: position 48,097,098 of record OY723411.1, read on the forward strand.
TTATATAAAGTTGATTTTAAATTTGGTTATTGATTCTTGAAAATAGTTTTAGGAAGTCCATTTTTTTTCTTTCAAAAAATATTTATACGGAATATTTTATAAAGGTTCATTAATGAATATTATAATATCACCTAAGGGAGGGTTTTTTATCTTGGTGCCATATATGTAAGGGAGGAAGGCTTTCAAAATTTCAAACACAATGGAAGAGTTAGATACAAATAACGAAGACTTTCACACACACACACAAAAGACTTGTTATGGCATCAATGAATCGCTCATCTTCAAGTGGTAATGGTACTCCTCCTCCTACTCCTCCAGAAAAGCACGAAGTGCTCATCAGCTTCAGAGGAGAAGACACTCTCAAGGGCTTCACAAGCCATATCAACGCTGTGTTCACAAGGCATGATATCCGAACCTACATGGACTACAACCTCGAGAGAGGAGACGAAATCTCAACCACTCTTCTTAGAGCCATTGAGGAAGCTCAGCTATTTGTCATTGTTTTCTCTAAGAACTATGCTAATTCCAAATGGTGTTTGGATGAGCTCTGAAAGATCCTCGAATGCAAACGAACCAGAGGCCAAGTGGTTTTGCATGTCTTCTACGACATTGATCCATCGTTTGTTTGTAATCAGATTAGAAGTTATGCTGAAGCATTTGAGAAACATGAGAGGAGATTTATGGTAGTGCACTACTACTGTCCTCATTGTTTTGTTTATCCTCTTCTTGCTTATCCTCATTCTCATCATCGGAGGAGAGATGAAGTTAAAATTAATATTTCACTATTATTAATTAAGAACAGTAAAATATTTTTGTTAGCATACTTAATGGTTCTAAGGTAATATTATGGTTGGTTATTCAATTAACAATAGACACCAATAAATTAAAAAAATTGTCAAATACATAACGGTTATTAAGAACTAACCATCACCGTTTATAAAATATGATCTTTAAGACTAAAAGACGTGACAGCTCGATAATCCACAAAACCCTCTCTATATAAATGTCCAAAAATTGAACTCCACCTCTCTACTTCCATTTCAACTTCTCAAAGCCAACTTTTGATTCTTCAAAATATCATGACCAGACACAAGAGAACTTCTGATTCATCATCTGTTAAAAAACCGATATATCAACTACCTCTGCCAACAAGCATTCAAGGCCTCATCCACGTAAACTATGAGCTCTATCATATGATCTAGGTTTACTTGTGCGAGCAAGCACACATGGACCAGTGCTTGAAGGAACTTACCTCTCTTGTTCGCTTTTTGAACGAGAAGATGGACAAGTTACTAGAGAATGAAGAATCTGATGAGGTATCATATTCTTAAAACATCTCTGTAACTTTTTCTTTTTACTTTGTTTATTCAATTTGTCTTTTTGTTGTTGTTGTAAAATGGTGGTTTCATAATCGACCACTAAAATTTTTTAAAAAATGTATATACATTATGGTTATTAAGTAACAACTGTCACTTATTAGAATACAATACAAATACATAATAGTTGCATGTTGTAACCATCATATGTAGTCTTACAAGAATGACGGTTCTTATGGTAAAACCATCATGAAAGATTAGATGAACAAACAAACAATTTGTGGTCCAACTTCATATCAGAAAAACAACATAAATGTTTCTCTTAAATAATTGTCAATTAAATAGTCCAAACCTTTCTCCTTCCCCATACTCATGACGAGAATATTATGTGCTTCTTCGTTCTTCAATGATCAGCATGAGAACCAAGTACTCTTTCATTATCCACTACTGCACGTGACTGCTCCTCTTCAACTTTCAACTTGTACAATGATGGTTCAAACCCATCACTTTCAATCTATATAAACTCCCAATTTTCTTATGTTTATTGTCCTCCTCTGTTCTTTCAATCGCCAAGATGAAATGACATGCTAAAGACTTGCTAAAAAATCTATGGCGTCATCCTCCTCCTCCACCTCCTTCCTCTCCTCCACAACCTTTACCACCTCCTTCTCCCCTTTCTCCTCCTCCACAACCTTCACCTCCGCCTCCGCCTCAAGTAGAGGCAATAATGCAGCATGCACAACACAATGACCATGCGTGAGGAGGCTGGCTGGATATTTTTTGAGTATGAACGGGATGATGTGTGGTTTGCTACAAATTTATGGAACTTTTGATTTTTAAATTGAAGGAAACAAAAGTTCCTAAATTCACAGTAGATCTCAGATCATCTATCAGCAGGCAACTAGTCACTAGAAGGTGATATTTTTTTGTTTGATTTTTATAAAATAACAAAAATATAATTATCTGGGTACTAGCTGGCCAATTTTTTTTTTTAAAAAATAACATAACTCATGGTTATTAAAAAAGAACCGTAATAAATATAAACAAATAAATAATAGTTTTATCAATACAACCATTATGTAACGTATTTGGCACAACAACCCAAAAAACCCTACCCTTCGTCTTTTATTTAAGGGTCTAAAACAGAACATACTTGACACTTAGTCTATTCGAACAAAACCCGCTAACATCGTAACTTTAGTTCTCCTGTTGTCTTTTCTAGCCGTTAAGAGTCATTTTCAGTTGAGCCTTACAATAAAAATCCTTTGTCTTACTTGCCAACGACAGTAGCGCTAGTCAATACCTTCACACTTGTCGTAGCAACTGCCGAGCAAGTTGCTTTTGCTTGCCCTAACTGGCGTTTTTGTTGTTTGTGAGCCCTAGCAAGTTTGGTTGCATTCTTTTGGTGCTATGTTCTCCTCATTTGATTGAGGTGCCTTCCTAAAGGCACGACGTGATAAAGGATTCAAAGTGATATTAACTTTCTTTTGAGAAGTTATGTTTTTTTTTTGGAAAACCTATTATTGTTCTATTAGAAGGTTCATTTCTTATTACAAGAAGTAACTAACCCATTGCTTTGACTAAAGGTTCCTACTTTATTGATATTTTTCTATGTAACTTTTGCAGTTATGATCCTTAAGAAAATACACACTAGTACAAAATTCTCTTTTTAGACCACCACATTTAGATCGGTTATAGCAGATAAGGTTTAAAAAATTTGACTGGTGGCAGTTTTATAATTATATAGAATTTCTAAGACTGGTTCTCTAAAAAACCGGTCTCAAAAAAAATTATTCAGACTAGTTATAAATAAAACATGTCTAAAAATATCAAAATATTTAAAAAATTAAAAATTTTAAAATTTTAAGACCGGTTATTCATAATAACTGGTCTTAACTATCAAACATTTAAGACCGGTTTTAATAAAAACCTGTCTTAAATATAAAAAATTTAAAAATTATTTTTTTTCACCCTTTTAAGACCGGTTTTTATAAAAAACGGGTCTAAAAATGAGCTTTTAGGCCCGTATTTTTGCTCTCGCGCTCTATGAACCCTTTCTTCTCTTGTCAGCATTTCTTAGTGAGCTCTGTCCTTACTTATTCTGAACTCCTCCATCATGCCCCATTCCTGATTTGATCAACTCTCCTCTGTCATTACTGTTGTCGTTGCTGTGTTCCTCATTGTTGTTCTTTGATCATCGTCACTCTCCTCCGCCGCCACCTCTATTCTCCGCAGTGACCATTCTCCTCTGCCGTGACTTCCCTTTGTCAGTGCCATGACTTTGAGGACTTCATTTTAACCTCAATCGACGCCACCGTGACTTTGGGTAGAAGCTCACTCCTTGGTCTTCAATTAGGTTAGTGTTCTGTTATTTAGTTACGTTGTTGTTCAATAATTAATAATGTCCTATGAAAATGGCTCTTGTTGTTTTGAGCACTTAATTCCCACAAGTTGCTGTTATAGTTTGTTGGAAATCCAACTGTTTTGTGATAACGTAATCTGAAAAAAAATCTGCATAGTTAGGTTGGATGTTCTGACTTGTACATCCCTGTGATATTTGGCTTGAAGTAATACAATTCTAAGTTCTATTTTAATTTAGTGTGATTGTTTGATTGTCAGTGTTATTGGTTTATTGAAACAATACTAGTTTCAAATGGTGCATGTTAAAATTAGCTGAAACCGGATGCATAAACTGAATAGCTTTGCAATGCAAGTTTTAAAACTTGTACGTATCTATATACCTTTATTATATATGAAATATTGCTTGGTTCTTATCATGACATAATTTATTGCTATATTGCTACAAGAGTGTTGATCCTGATGAATTGCAACAAGTCCACTTGTACATCTTGAATAATGTTGATGAAATTCAAAATTACATTAATGTTCATAAAGAAATTGTCTGGAAAGAAAATAGTCGAATGACTGAACAAAGGTTAATTAGGGAGCATAACAAAACTTGTGCATATTGGTTCAAACAAAAGGTTGACAGAGAAGAATGTGTTTCTGATACAATTAAATGGTTAGCACATGGTCCTGAAGTTGATGTCATAACTTGGACTTCATTTGTGATCAATGGTTATACGTTTTACACGAAGTCCCTTGATGATAGGAGCATAGTCCAGAACAGTGGGGTTATGTTAGTGGCTGAATCTATGCACTTCTCTAGTTCGAAAGATAACAACCCTAGATTGGCAGCAATACCTTATTATAGGGTTATTGAAGAGATTTGGGTGGTTGATTATGTTAAAATTAAATTTCCCATTTTCAAATGCAAGTGGGTTGATGTTAACAATAGTGTGATGATTGATCAGTTGAGATTTACATTGATTGATCTGAATAGTAAAAGTTTTGGAGATGAACCTTTTATTATGGCATATCAAGCGAAACAAGTGTTCTATATTACCAATCAGGCAAATAAAATGTGGTCTGTAGCACTCCAAGGAAAAAGGGTCATTAACATTAATCAGGAAAGTCATTCAATGAATGATCTTCTTCAAACTCCTTCTTTTTATAGGGGTCTACCAGAATTAAACTAAGAAGATGAAGCAAACAATGAACACGGCACAAGAAACGATCATCATAAAGAGATATGGGAGGATATCCCTTTAAAAAACTATTTGAATTTTAGTTAGCTAAAATAATTATCATGAACTATATTTGAATTATGTATATTGTTATTGGTATATATAAAACTACTTTTTTTTTTTTGTCACAGGAAAATGAAGGATATGAGGTGTCTTAGTGTAGATGCTCCCAAGCCAACTAGTGATCATCAGTGATGGATTATTGTCTGCTGTGTTCTTTCTTGATAGATTCCTCTATCATCAATTAAAGTGTTTTGATTATATTCTGATCTTAGCTAAAGTTTTGATTTCTTTTGTCAAACTATACTATTAAAATAGGGGAATAAAAATGTTTAGCAGCATACCTCAATTTTCATATTATGTGTGATCATGTGTTGATTTTCAATGGTTTATTGTTGTTGCTTTTGTGGAATATGGGGTGTAGGAAGAATGATAATATAAGTTACAAGATTTTAAATTATGTTTTAAAATGCTTGATGAAATAGGAATGTGTAAGAGAGAATAATTTATTTGGGGTGTAGGAACAATGATTTATTGTTGTTGCTTCTATGAAATGTGGGGTATAAGAAGAATGATGTAAGTATTACACCATCCAATTGAAATGCTTGATGAAAATGCTTCTGTATAAGATGTTTGTTATAATATGTAAGAGAAGAATTTATTTGAATGTTGTTGAAATGGCTACTTGCTGAGTGAAATGTTTTAACAGGGGAAATGACTTGCTAGGTAAATGTTTTAATAGGAACAATTTTCTTAAAAAAATGTAACTTTTTAGACCGGTTCTTTCCACAACCGGTCTTAAAATTACATTTTAGACCGTTTATCTAAAAAATTGGTCTTAAAGGTATTAGTTTTAGACCAGTTTTTAAGACAACCGGTCTAAAAATTTAAACTTTTTAGACTGATTTTTTCGATAACCGGTTGTATAAATAACCGGTCTTAAAACTTTTTTGTAAGACCGGTTCCTTAACCGATCTAAAAAGTAGCAGACTTTTTAGACCGACTGTATCAAAACCTCATCCAAAACCGGTCTAAAATGTCGTTTTTAAGTGGTCTTAAAAATGATTTTTTCACTAGTGGCATCTCCTTTTTTTGGAAGTATCCATATCTCTAGAAGTTACTTCAAAAAGTTCAACAGGTGTAATGAATAAACTAGTTCATGTGTACTGATGAGTCATACATGAACAAGCTTTGTGAATAAACTAGTTCAGATGCACCGAGAGTTATACACAAACAAGCTCTGTGAATAAACTAGTTTAGATGACATAATGAATCTATTGTTGTGAAGTTATATTTTTTTGGACATCCTATTATTGTTTTGACTGAAGGTTCGTCCCCTATCTTTTTATTGAGCAAGCGGCACCAGATTAAACGCTATGAAATTCAACATTGTGATCATTCTTAAACTCTTCAATGTGAGAGTTTATGAGCTACTTGGTCTCGTATCTCTCTCTCTCTCTATATATATATATATATAATAGAGTAGTGCTTCCCATATTGAGTAGCGATACAATTTAGATGGATCAAGATGTTTTTGCGCTTTGTGGTTAGAATTAATTGCACTCCTGATCTATCTATATCTATATCTATATAATAATAACATAAGTGTTCACCTATACCTTATGTCTCTTGAACAATTAAGCTTGGAAAGCAAAGGAAGAGGGGCTAAAAAACAAATACCCATATCAGAAATGGCACAGGGATTATGCAAACCCTTGAACTCAAGTGTTTGCATATCCCTTCGCCCTTTGTGATAGGGGTATATGTTTTTTCCCTAGAGTCCTTTGATTTCCAGGGTTAATTTCCATGAAAAGACACAATTATATATAGGTCAATTGTTACATTATCATTTATATACGTCCACAGTTGCCATTGATTCTTCCCACAAAGCCTGCAATGTCTTGATCCAATCCAAATTACATAGCAACTCATCAACGTGGAAGGTACTGTTGTTCTATTATATATATATATATATAGGAGGTCAACTAGCTCAGAAACTCTAACTTGAAGAGTCTTATATTCATGCATCACGGTTATTATATAAAAACGGTTATGTATTATAAATGTCTATAGTTATTATTATTTAATACATAACGGTTGTCTATCTGAGACCATTATTAAATTTTATTGAAAGTCAGGATTCTTATATACAAACCATTATGTATGTTACTGAATAAATAATGGTTGTAAAATGACATTGTTATGTATCATGCAAGCATTACCATATATTATGATGGCTATTTACGTGTGCTTGTTAATTATTATCACATAAATGGGCATATCATGACATCAGCAAACCTCCATACATAAAGGGTGTTTTATTATAACCGTTATAATAGGTCCAGAATAGGTAACAGTTTGGAACCGTAATATATCTATATCGAGCTTTTATAGCTCCCTAATATATAACGGTTAGGAACCGTTATGTATGGCAATTAATAACCGTCATATATCATATTTTTGTAGTAGTGGCGGAGCTTCGAATGCTGTTATGAAAATTCAGGTCATTGTTGAATTTTTGGGAAGTTTGGTTTATAAAGGAGACTTTGCCCAAAATTTCTACAAGAAACTTCATTTTTTATTATATAATGTATATTACTATAAATGAATTTAAAACGGTTTAAGCATGCTTAGGATTATTGTGCTAGATATTATGTTTTTAATGGTATTATGAGTATTATTTAATATTCATTTATAAGTAGTTTAAAGCTTAAGGGATGTGAGTTCACTTATATTTCATGTCTGTCACCCCTTAATTTTTAGGACATGACATTACTCATCTAATTCAAAATTTTCATTTTTTTTCTTAATTTCTACAAGTTGCAGGGTACTAATTAAGGTCTTCTTTTTTGTTTGACCAAAATTTCCATTGTCGTCCCAGGATCTGTTTGGAAGGAGGGAAATGGAGGGGAGGGGGGATTTTCAAGAGTTGGATTTAAAAAAATTGAAGTGGAGTTATAAAATTTTAATCAAGATAAAATGTAAAATAAAAGAGTAAGAAAAATTAACTAGAAATTTTCATCTTGACTTCTCAATTTTTTTTTAAATCCAAGTCATAAAAATTTTCCCTTCCTTCCCTTCCCCTCCAAATCCCTCATACCAATCAGGCTCTGATGTTGATTGGTCAAACTCGACGGCTATGAGAAAGTAAGAGACCGGCAAATTGATTGGGGGCAAAACAAAGAAACCGGCAAATTAGATTTTTTTCTTCTTTTTATAGTTAAATAAATTCTTGTTGTCCCTAATTATATATCAATGTTGGAGTTGTAGAGTAACGTGTTAAATGGCACCCACAGTTCCCCCAAACACATCAGCGAGATACTCATGACTCAATGAAGTGTTCCGGTGAACTCTTGGGGACCCCCTGACCTATATAAAAAGGGCGGTCCTAATCGGTGAGGTTGTTTTCAGGATTTTTGAACCTGTAACTTCCAAGTCACATGGCAGCAACCTTATCGTTATGTCAAGACTGATCCTCTATAATGATCTATATAAAATAAAAAATTTATGTGAATCATAGATCGTGTGTTGTCTGTTTATGTTGTTTTGTATTGTCGACAGAGAAGAAATCCGAAGCAAAACACACGATATTTATACCACTCTGTCTCCATCTTTTCTATAATGATCTCTAGTTGAACCTGGTCATGATGGAGGGAAGATTATTATGATAACGTACATTATACACACACACACACACACACACACACACACACACACACATATCCTTTTCCTTCTTATATACTACCAATACACCCTACTTTTGTTGCATTTCATGCTAGAATCAAATCTTCACCCCCACCGTTTCAGCGATCTCTCCTCTTTTTCTCTCGTCATAAATTGAAGTTAGTTAGTTAACTAACTTCTGTGTAAAGAATAATTCTCATAAATATTCGTAATATATATTATTCAAAAGCTTGCATAATGATGCAAGTGGACTTAAAACAATTTGCAGAGAATAGGTACTCTCTTGGTGATCACCACAGTTTGACATGCCCGAATCCAGAAATCAAAAGGATATTTATGTTAGTAGTCAAGGGTTCATATATACTTCACATATAATTGAGGACAAGGAATAATAAAAAAATTGTGAAAATGTATAATAAAATGGACAAATCAGTGGAAAGAAATTAAAAAAGCAAACTTTGACTCACACTAAGATTCTCTTATGCAGGTGGCATCCATTATTCATCATATAGTCTATACACGCGTCCAGGTTCCCTTGTGCTATACGGTGATGCTTTTCTTTGCGGTGCTCAAACATTAAACATCACATGTGTATCAGTGAAAACCATATATAAATACCATGTGGTTCGTGTGTGTTTTACTTACCAACAAGACTTTAAAACCCTAAGGAGAAAATCAGGTGAACCCTTGAGTTCCCCACAAACACTTCACTGTGGGCTCTTTGTTGAGTTAATGATTTTTACCTCTCTCATTGAAGTGTTTGAGGGAACTCTTGGTACCACTTGATACAGATGAAATAGAGATTAACTGCATGTGTCTACACACACACACTCCATGTGTTTGCTCTTAGATTTCTTTGATATCCTTAATTAGTACTATTTCATTTGATCTAATTCATTTTGTGACCAAATTACACTCAATGATTTTCATTTTATTCATATATACTACTTTGGTTCTTAATATAGAATATATTTAAAGAGTTAATCTTTGTCCTAAATATAAAACATAATTTCATATTTGTTAATCTTTTCTTAATTTACCCCATCGATGCTCCTTTACCAATAATCAAGGAAGAGTGGGAAGGAAGGAATTAATGATAGATGGCAACTAGATTATTTTAAAAAATATATATTATATTAAATAACTCAACTAACTTTCCTAATCTAACTAAATTAAGTAAATATATCTTATATTAAGGACTGAATGAAGTATGTATATATATATATATATATAATATTGATCATCATTTTATTCATCTTTGATTTATTTAACCACACACACTGTGCGCGCGCGCGCTCCCGCTCTATTTCTTCCTTCTTTTAATTGAACGTTTTCACCTATGCTATTATTATTTTTTTTATTTTGTCATTTGGTTCAAAGTTCGTGATTATCCCTATTAATATAGGTGTCTCTTTTGAAATTCGGATTCAAGGCCCAAAGGGACCTATGATATTATTTTAATTGATGGTGAGATTATGTAATTGATTTTTTTTAATTTATTACAAAAGGATTATCAGCTTCAAAAAAATGTGACAAAAAAGAGTTAAAAGTATATATATGAAATCTATTTCTTTCCTTTCGTCATTTTCTCACAATATATATTTAAGAATTTAGTTAATTTGCCACTCCATAAAAAACAAGGGAGGGAATCTAAATCCCAAAACAAAAGAACAATACTGCCTTTAACATTTTTTATAAGAAATATTTTTTTTTAGATTCTTAATATAAGAAACAAATCTTATTGATTATAGAAAAGACGGGAGGAAGAATAAGAAAAAGAAAGAAATCGTACGAATAGATTCTATTATATTGGGGGACAGGGGACTATTACATGACATCATCACTTCAAGGCTAACATTTTTTATTTTTCGTAAGCATAAGTATCTTTCTAATAAAGATAATCTTATTTAAAATATAATCATATATTAAATATGGACACATCTCTTAATAGAAGATTTAAAATTTAGTTCATTATATTATAAGAGATTAGTTCTTCCCGCCAGACCAAACCCCTGGTTAATAATCTAACATTCTTTAACTCATAGCCCCTAGACCTAGTTAATTCGCCGAGTCCCTCATCCCATAATCGGCTTCAGCCCAACTTTTTCGCCAATGAGATGGCAGAACAAGGTATGAAAAATGGATCGGAAGACCATTATATATCTTAACAAGCTTCATCCATAGTTGGCAATAATTAAATATATATATTAATTAGGCTGATCCATAATTGATAAGGAATAAGTAGCCGGCTCAAAACTCATAAGATCGCAAGTTCAAATTTCATTGTTAAGATGAGGATCTTATTAATAAGTGATATATTAATACTTTATGAGCGATCTTTTAACCTAAAAGAATACCTTGACTCTAATGATAGATGAGCTCTTGAAACCAATTCATTTAAATTTTTTTGTTATCAATAAATTTTATATATTAAATTTACAACAAATATGCAATTTTAACAACAAACTTTTTTGATTGGGAGAGCTGACACTATTAAGTTATTTTTTTTTTATGCTAAAATGTATACAAATTTTAAAAAATGGGACAATTTTAACACAATAGTTAAGTGGAAATAAAGAAGCGCTGTATGGGTCCCACAAAATGTACATGTGTCACTTTCTTCGCTCCATGGACAACTCAGCACCTTCCTTCTCTTCTGTCCTTACTCCACGAATCCATTATCTCATCGATTCATCATTATACTTGGCGGAAGCACATCCTTCCCTTCAAACTCATCAAACTTCTAATTCTCATCATACCCTTTATCGTCCCCTTCATCCTCTTCTTCTTCTTCACCTCTCTTCCCTCTTCCTCTGCCAATCGCCGCAGCTGCTTCGTCGCCGTTAATCTTCTTTTTCGATTGTCGGTGATGGAGGCCTTGTTTGGCTTCACAGAACCATGCCTTCCAGCAAGCACTGACCGATTGTGCTTGGCAGGCGGAAGAGGAGGAAATGGCCGCTTGAAGATGCGTAAAGGAGTTGAGCTCACGCTAGAGAATGCAGGTGAGTTCTTGAAGAGGCTCGGCAAGGGACTTAGGCTATAAAAGGAAAAGTTTGTGGATTTCCTTCCTTGAGAATTTGGAAGTCCCTCTTTGTCGTGGTAGAATATTGGACTTTCTCCTTCTTGCGTTTGCGGGATTTCGTTAGGTTTTCCATGGCACAGTGCCATCAAATCAGAAACCCAATTACAGAGCACGTATGAATTGTCAAATGGCAAACGAGTTCCAGAACTGGATAAGCTAGGTAACAGAGTAAGAAACTAAATTAAGAACTTTTTAAGCTCAATTAATAAACTGAAGGGGGGAGGGGGAGTATGTCTCGCCCACAGGGAGATCGGGTAACTCGGGCTTTTTCGGAAAAAATAATTAACAGGGGATGAGGGAAGGATAGAAGAGAAGGAAGGCGCTGAGTTGTCCAGTCAAACAGTCACATGGAGGAAGAAAATGATATTGGAACCCTTATGTGGGACCCACACAACGCCTGTTTGCAACCCAATTAACGTTTGTGTTAAAATTGTTCCATTTGTTAAAGTTTGTGTACGTCTTAGCACCAAAATAATTTAATGGTGCCATCTCTCCCTATCAGAAAAAAAGTTGTTAAAATTATACTTTTACCCTACATAAAAAAATTTAAGTACCATTAGAAATTTATATACAATCAACACCATACTGTAGTACTTTATAAAATCTCTAGTGCGATTCTGCATAAAACCAACAAAAACATTTCTAGAGAGTATGCAACTGTTATTTACTGTTAGAGAATACAAGTTACTATAGATAGGAATGGTTTGGGTACGATTCCTATGTTAAGCCGTATTTAGTGGTAGATGCTACAAGTGTATTCAGGAATCAGGATTATGAGGGATATGGCGAGTGAGCATATTCTGCATATGTAATTTCAAAATTGGTGCTTTGAGAATAGAGAAACGCAACAAGAACAAAAGAGCTTATTTTTTGTAGCATAATGCTACAATTACTTGGGACAGACCAAAGTTGCGTTTAATTTTGTCTTTATCATAACTGGTTTAGGTATCTATCCTTTGCTTCTATTTTCGTCTTTATATTTATATTCATGGCAGGCTCTTGTACAATAACATGGCATGGCAGGCACTTGAAAGATCAATGTATAGTTGTCCTTTCTTTTTGGTTCAGTTTAATTAACTTATTAGAATATGGGAGGCAAGTTATCAATATGGTCCCTGTAGGCTCTTGTACAATAATATGGGAGGCAAGACTAATCTAGACTAATTTATATATAAATATGTTATAAGGATACTTAATACAAGTGCCTGTCACACTATTAGAAAAAAGGCCTATAAGACCGTCACATCTAGACCTTTATAGGCAGAGATCATTTAAAAAGTATATTCAGTGGCATTTTTGTGAATTTTTGATACAACTTAACATTGGTTGCTCATTCGCGTGGTCTAAATAATATTTTCTAGATGGGTTGTAATTTAATACGGTGTCGATAAGTATTAAATATTAAAAAAATTTAAAAATTTAAATTCTTGTTAGACCGGATGCTTATACATCCGATGTAAATATCCTTTTAGATACCGTCGTTTCTTTATAATTGGTGTCAAATGTTTTTGAGTTTCTTTAGCTTCTAAAGTAAACTTTCCACTTATGCTTCTCCTTGAAATCTTCATCTGTTTTGTCTATTTAAACTCATCATTGCTTTTGTTTCTTCATGTTTAGCTCCTCTTCCTCTCCTCTCTAGAATATCAATATGGTATGCATTAGGGCTAATTCTGTTTGCCTCCTCCTCCTCCTCGTCCTCCTATACAGCCTCCACTGCCTCCTTCGCCACCTTCAGTGAAGTTTCTGCAGCACCTCCATGCAAGGGTTGATCATATCCACAGACGCATCAAAAGACTCCTAGTGATGCTCAGCATAATCAACAGCAAGCTCAACCTTCTACTCGATGCCAATGAAGTTGGCTACAATTTGTTAGATGTGACCTCCCCTTCCCCTGCCTCTTCTTCCTCAAGCGATGAGGAGGAAGGATGAGGGATTTTTTTATTATGTAAATTAATTTTTTTTAAAATTAGTGTACTATGCTGCCTTCGGGCAGTATAAAAAATATTATTAGTAATGAAAAAATATTTTTATTTCTAATCTTTGTTTTGATCTTAATCTTGTTCACTTCTCTTGCATCTTTAATTTGTTCCATTGTTGTGTTCTATCTCTAGGTTGATAACTTAATTTTCTTATAGAATAATAAAACACACACACACACACACACACACTTACTTTATTAGTAAATTAAATTATAATATTATTTTGATTGCATTCTGGTTGGTTGTAGTGGCACAAGGTCTAAATATTTTAATCTGAAGCGTCGTTTAAGTCTTTAACGTCTAAATGTCATTTATTAATTTCTAATGTTACATTTTTATTTACACCGGATAAGTTGAGCATCCAGTATTGTAATTATTATTTTGACCGCTATTTCAAATACGAATGATATAAATACGTAACATTTCAACTTCCAACGCCTATCATCATGTCTTGTTAGTATCATCTTAACTATTCGGCCATCACTCCCGTTTATAAATATCCAGACACTTTTAGTTCCTAAGTTCAAATTCAAAAAAGTTCCTTTCTACTTCTCACTTTCTTGTTTGAGTGGCAACACTTCCCATTGATGGCAAGATTAAAGAGGCAGTGTTCCCCCTCTCCTCCTCCGGCGGCATCTATCAGTGTTTCCTCTTCCCATCCCCTCCACCTCTGACATTGGAGGAAATCGCTGATGCCATCTTTCGCCTTTAGGGCACCGTTTTGGAGATCATGGTGAGGCAAGATCACTTCTTTGAATGACTAGAAGAGTTGGTGGCAGTGTTGAATGACATCGTCAACCGTTTGGACTAGCTGCGTGGAGTCTTATGGAATGATGATGATCTTATGAAGGACTAGATCATCATATATATATATATATATATATAATATTTTGATGTAATTTTTTATTTCATGCATGTATACTACCGCCTTTAGGCAATGATTAATGAAAAAGTTTCTGTATTTTATGTCCTTTGATAGTTCTTGTTGATTATCACCATCCATCTCGTGTTATTAATCTGTTGTTGATGAAAACCTTTAGGCGAAAGTTCTTGTATGTTTCTAAAATTTTATACACTGTTCTAAAAATTACTTTTTAGACCAGATGATTTGAAAGATGGTGTCGTTATGAATTAAAAATGTTTTTAACATATTGCCACCTGTCATTAACGGGAACTGGTCTAGAAAATGTTGCATTAAGTATATATACTCACTTTTATGCTCAGTCTTCTCTCTAGCCTCTCTAAGTCCCGCGCTCGCGCTCTTACTCTCTCCGTAGCCTCTGACCCCCGTGATTTCTATATCTTCATTGTCGAGATGGGGCTCTCTTTCTCTGTCATCACCGTTTTGCTCTCGCGTTCGGTAAAAATAACTCGATAGATATTTTACTCTTGCGTTCTGTTAGTGTTCTCTTTTGTTGTTTTTGCTTGCATAGAAATTTTAATCTTTGTCTTTCGTTGTCTTTCACAAACCTTCGATACTCCTTTTCTTTCTTTGTCGAGATGGATTGGTATTCCTCCTTATGGAACTCTCCTTCTCTGTCGTCACCGTTTTGCACTCGTGTTTAGTAAAAATAACTCGATAGATATTTTACTCTCACATTCTGTTAGTGTTCTCTTTTGTTGTCTTTGCTTGCATAGAAATTTTAATCTTTGTCTTTCGTTGTCTTTCACAAACCTTCAATACTCCTTTTTTTTCTTTGTCGAAACCCTGATTGAAAGTTAAAATGTTTTTTCTTACATTCATTTAAATGAAAGTGTTCTGCTTGATCAATATTCTCTTTGGTTGTTGTAAAAAAATATTTGTAGATACATGCAAGCCCTTCTTGTAGGACTTGAAAAAAAAAAGGCCTTCCTTCCGTAAGTATAAATATGATATTCCTTCTTATATGTTCTTTATGGTTATTGTAGTTATAGAAAACTAATGCTCATAACATACCAATATGAACTTGTCATTATGAGAATGATGCAATTTCATTCAACATGAAAATATCATAGTGCTTCTCATTATATAACATGACATCGATATCATATAACATGTTATCATGTTCTGTTACATCTTTAGAAGCATCCGGTTGATATGTTCATGTTTAATAAAATGTATCCTTCTCATAATCATAATTCATTATCATATTTATCTGTCTACAGTGGATTTGTATTTAATTTTCTTATTACAAATTTATTCTTTTTAATTACAGAAAGGAGTATGAAGAGTGCCGAAAAGACATATGAAGAGTGCCAAGTTCTGTGGTTTTTTGTAGCTATCACTTAAGTTTTTGTACACATGTGAAGAGCATTAAATAATCTGATCTAATATGTAACTTATTTTTGGCACATTACTCAAGTGGTCCCTCGAGTAAAGATATCAAAATCTTGGCCGAGAGTAACTTCTTCTTTGCTTACCTGATCCCTCGAGTAATGCTTTAAATAACTTTACAGATTACTTGAGTGATCCCTTCGAGTAATGTCATTCATTTCTTGGTTGAGAGCTACTGGATGATTTCTTCTCTGATTACTCAAGTGATCCCTTGAGTAATGTCTTAAATAACTTTGCAGATTACTCAAGTGATCCCTGCAAGTAAACCCATGCAATTTTTGACAGATAGCTTCTGGAATGATTTTTCACCCATTACACGAGTGGTCCCTCGAATAATGAAGGTCATTACCTGAGGGCTTACTCGAGTACTATCTTCAAAAATCTCATAGTGTTCCTTTCTCCTATACTCTGTCTTTCACTTCATCCTCATTACTTGAGTACCTACTTGAGTAATGTTCTTGCTTGCCATGGAAAGCTTAGTTACTTTGTTCAAACCTTTTTGTTTATTATCAAAACCTTTTGTATCATTAATCCAATCTTTCTTATCATCAAAACATATGAGATCTAACATTCTCTCACTTTTTTATGATGACAAAACTTGGCGATTTTGAACAAAGTTTTTGAAAACTTTTCATATGCAATCGTTTGTTCAATTTAAACTTGAAACTCTTTTGAAATAACTTGGTGAGGATTTTTTTGAATTCAAATCTCATGATCTTGAGAAATTTAGTTTTGTGAAACCTTTTTGAATCTAATTTTAATGATGTTAAAGTCGAAAGCCCATACTTTTGTAAGAGTTTACCTTACATACAATCAAAAACTCATTAGTTCACAATAAATTACTTCAAATTTAAACTGTAGAATGAGTTCATGATATTAACATAATTAGTTCATGATACCAAAACAGAAACTAATAGAGCTCTCTTAAACCCTATACACCCATGTCCATATGCATTTTTACATCATCATATCATTTTTCACACAAAATCACCCAAGTTCTTCTCCCCCTTTTTGTCTTCATCACAAGCGTAGGATCAATCAAGAGAAGGAGTAGGACCAGATGGCTTGATTGCAGAGATGGGTTTGACAGGAAGAGGTGTGAAGCCAGAGTCATAGGCCACAGGTCAGGCTCAAGCCATCCTATCACAAAACAAGCCTGGTCTATTAAGGTAGAAGCCTGACATGACCTGAACTGTTTCTACCCTTTAATTGAGAGAAAAAACATACTAGATACTAGATAGGTTTTTTTAAGGGAGAATTACACTTAGGTCTCAAGGAAGAAAATAAATGAAGAAATGGTCCTTGCAGATTGCAAAATGAAAAAATAGTCCTATTAACAACTCCAGGAGCCTGTATTGACAACTTGTTGACAATTCTATGAGCCTGTATTGACAACTCCAGGGGACCATTTTTTCATTTTGCAATCTCCAGAGACTATTTTTTAATTTCTCTTCTTCTATGGGACCTGAGTGTAATTTTCCCTTTTTTTAAAGGTGTGCATTTATGTCTGGTGGTTGTTTTCTTGGAGACGTACAAGACCCATTTTCAAAGTCATTAAAGAATTGAATTACAACAAAAATGAAATTAAAATATGAAACATAAGCTGGAGGAATAAAAGATGGGAGAATTACATGAAGGTCCTAAGAAAGAAAAAAAATGAAGAAATGGTCCCTGTAGATTGTAAAATGAAAAAATGGTCCCATTAACAACTCCAGGAGCCTGTATTAACAACTCCATAGGATCATTTTTTCATTTTGCAATCTATATGGACCATTTCTTCATTTCTCTTCTTCCTTAGGACCTGAGTGTAATTCTCCCATAAAAAAATAATTAACAGGGACCATAACTTTAAAGTATACCCAAGCCATAGATTTTTCTGTCAGTAGGGGTGGGAATAGGCCAGGCCAGGCCAGGCTTTTGCCTTAACAGGTCATGCCTGTTTTGTATCAGGATGGCCTGATCTTGGCCTGTGGCCTGAAAGAGGCCATTTTTTAGGCCTAAGCCTGGCCTGTACAAAGGCCTAGCCTGGCCTGAGGCCTGTTAAGGGGCTTATAACTTTAAAACATTTTAAATAGGCTTACAGGCCACAGGCCGCACAATAGGTTTCTTGACAATCAGGCCGAAAACAGGCCTAATTACACTAATAATCCAATATACATCATAAAATATGAAATCAAATATAAAGCCACTGGATTTTCTCATCTTCACATCAAATCTTCAATATAATTTCTTCTTCTCCTTCAAAGACCTAAAAAAATAATCAAATGTATAGTATTAGAGTATAAAATAATTTAACAAATAATATGTATAACTTGAATCTGTTGGTGCTTGTTCACAGACCTCAACAGCATTGCGTACAACTGAGCTAGATGACATTGTTTCTCTTTCAAACGAAGATGACATAAATAAATCAAAAGAGTTTAAACGATAGATCTTGGAAAAAATTTAAATGATTAAATCAACAAGAGAAATAAATAAATCGAATTTGAACGATAAATATCCACTTTCTAATTGAATATAAAGCAGGCTAAAGCAGAACACGCCAAAGCATTTGATAAAAACAGAGTTTCAAAGCAATAAATAAATTAAAGCAGGCTAAAGAATAAACTGTGTGAAGTGAGTTTAAAAGATAAATGTTTAAAATGGGATAATTTAAACCTGAACTCAAAGCATCAACTGAGAAGGGATGAGGATTCTGCGTCGGATTCAGAGAAGGCGTTGGCGTGACAGAGAAATGCGCCGAGAACTGAGAAGTTGACAGAGAACAGAGAAATGCGCCGAGAACTGAGAAGCTATGTCTTCCGTCGAAGATCTGAGAAGAAGATCACGATGAAATGAGAAACTGACAGAGAGCTGAAGTGAGACAGATGACGATGAGTAGACGGACAGCTGTGCGTGACCTGTGATTCTGTGAAGACGTAGGTGAGAACAAGGGGAGTAGCGTAACTTTGTAAGGTGTTATGTGAATGTGAAGAAATGATGATCTTTTTTTTTTCTCGAAAGATGAACTGATGATTTGATTTGTGTTGTGAGGTATGTTTGACCATGTGACCGTGGGACCCGCTGTGATTGGAGCTTTTTTTAGTGCTTGTGTTATGATGTGAGCTTTTGTGCTTGTGAGTTGTACAATCTGTCGGCTTGATTGACTGAATTGTGTGAAGATTTTTTTTTCTTTTTGCCCAAAGTGTGAAGATTGAAATTTGAAAGAAATAGACTGTCGGTGTAGAGAAAAAATTGAACGTTGGTGTTTTTTTTAATTATACTTATACCCTTAATTTTTTTAACAGGCCAGCCTGATAGGCTTAATAGGCCTACTAACAGGCCTTAGCCTGGCCTGATAAATAAATCAGGCTTTCATACAGGCCTTGGCCTGGCCTTTTAGCCTGAAAGGCCAGGCCTGGACAGGCCCGGAACAGGCCAGGCGGCAGGCCCCTGACAGGCCGCCTGGCCTATTCCCACCCCTATCTGTCAGTCATCTGTTCTCACTGTTAGGAAGTAGCGTGGCAGCTTCTGCGAAGTTTCTGTTGTAATTACCTTGACAACTGTACGGTTAGCCGTGGTAACAACTCTGTTAATTATAACCTCCTAACCTCAAGCTTGATTATAAATAAGATCAAAGTAGGCTCAGTAGATTGGGTGTGTTTGGTTGAGCGATTGGATAAGTGACTTATTTTTGCTTAGACTTATGGAATCTGAAAATTGGAAAAAAGTCAGATTGGGTAAAATGATGAGTGTTTGGTTGAGCGATTGGATAAGTGACTTATGTAAAAGTGAAAGATGTTTGGTTTGGCTATTGCATAAGTAGCTTTTGTGTTATTTAAGAGAAAAATTTGAAAAAAGTATGAAAAATGAAAAAATGAAGGACTAACTATAGAAAATGAACTCATTGACAACTTAATTACCAAATGGGACCTAGGAAGATGCATTTGTTAAAGTGACATTCTTGGTGATAAATTGATCAAAACCATCCAATGGCGACAGTGTTACCACAAGGCACATACTTAAAAGTTTGATGCTGTTAATCCATCTAGATAACAGTTATTTGCACACTCTTCATCACTCACAAATCTTTCTTTTCTTCGGGGACATTAATTGGTCACTTGATGCATTCACATTGTTCGTCACAGGGTCTCTACCCACGCCGGTCTCTCTGATTAAAGAATCCCATATCCTCAACTCTTTCTTTAAGATATCTAACCTATTTTTAAATTGTTTCTTCCCATACAGTTTCCCAGTCTTTTCAGTGAATGTGGAAATAATATTCTTCCATCTTGTTGGTGTAAATAACTGCCCTTTGCGTTCTTTTTTGTATATTTGGTTTACGCATGCGTTGATGAATATCTCAGTTGATTCTAAATCCCACACAGTTTTTGTCTCCATATTGCTATACCACAAAGGTCACACATAACACAAATGGCAACCAAATTATTCGCTATACAGTTTATTTAGTGCTAGTAGAATTTTGCTAATCCTCACTAATCTTTATATATACCCCCAACAAAGCATTCGTGATTAATGTTATAGAATAAAGAAAGAAATCATTACACTTGAAAATTAACTAGAAGGGCCAAAGACAAGTTTAATTTGCAACATAATTAAATCCTAATTAGTCCCTCAACTTACTGTACATGAACCTTTTATTATATATGAATAAAGTGCATCAGCAGATAACAATACACAGATGCTCAATGATGATGCGTCCTCAAACTAGAGAGAACAAAGTGTGGCCATAATTAAAACAATGGACAAGGCAAAATAAAATTCATGAAGCCCTTCAAACTGGTTACAACTCAACTCAACCGCATCAAAAGTCAAAAACCAAAACACAAAGAACAGAAAAACAGAGGGAACAAAGTCAATACATTATCTGGATCAACACACGAACCAAAGCAACAGCAAAGCGAAAAAAACAAAGAATAGAAAAACAACTCAACCACATCACTTGTCTGAACGTGAAGGAATGCAAGTGAGTTGAAGAATATCAAAGGTAGTTACAAACTTCGTCTCAAATGTTTTTCTGGATCAACACACGAACCAGAGCAAAAGCAGAGGGAAAAAACGAAGAACACAACGTCACACTCGAAGCTGAACCGAAAACAAGCAAACACACAACATATGTCGATGTACCCAGACCAGAGAAAAAAAAAGGAAGAACACAACCAGAGAAACTCGAACCTGAACCGAAAACGACGAACCACACAACATTGATGAGGAACACTGCAGAGCAAAGGTCAGAGAAAAGCAGAGCAACCATGAATATTTCTTGAACATAGACAAAGGTAGAGCTAAGATACCTGAGCACCCTCACAATGCGCATAGATCACCACGACTGAGCAGATCCACCACCACACCACCTTCAACAGTATAATGCTATTCTGGATCGCGCCGCCGTAGCTCACCAGCTCGAACCGTTGCAGACCCAAACTCACCCAAATCCCGTTTCAAACTCACAGATCTGCCACCGTCATTTTCCGTTTGTTTCCCACTGGACTCGACCCAACTCCGTCGGAATCCAACCCAGCACCTTTACCTCAAGCCCAATGGCCACTGACACCGAACGCCGCTTTGACAGTCACCGCCAAAGACAACAGGACAAGGAAACACGGAGATGGAGAGAACAAGACCCAGCTGCTCGATTCCCTGCCTGCCGAGAGTCGGAAGATCGCGACTGTGAGGATGAAGCCAAACGCACGAAGATCAAATGCAAATGACGACATGACGGAGTGAGAGGAGACGAGAAGGAGGGGAGAGACGAATTTTAATAATTAGGTCGGTATTATTAATGATAATAATAACGGTCCTCACCTACCAATGCCCCAACAGTAAAAAAAAAAAGCAACAAATCGAAGCTTATTTGAAAGTTGCTTAAAAGCAACCAATTGTCCATTGATCCATCGGTCAACCAAACACCAAATTTTTTTTTTTTTAAGTCATTATGTGACTTATTGAACTTAAGCTGACCCTAAAAGCCGAAACAAACACACACTAAGTTTATGCATCTATCTATCTGAGGTTTGTTTTGGATGTTCATATTGTTTCTAAGAAATATTGGCCATGAATAAGTTTGTTTCTTTTTTAGTCGCACTAAAAAAGTAAAATAGTAATTTGATCCAAAAATAAAATGTAAAATAGTAATTTGGATGTGTTTGAATATTGTTAGGATATAGAGTGTAAAAATAGACTTGATGACTAGAAGTGAAAAGTTTTACTTTGTACTTCCTGTTGTTTTTACAAGAGTCTCAAATTTGAATTTGCTTCGTCCCTTTGTTTGAGAGTCAATAAATCATTTATATGACATTAATTAAAATATGGATTTTTTTTATTCACCCTCCTCCTATATTTTATACTCTTACTATTTTACATCCTCTTTCTTATTTTCCCTCATTTATTATCCATTTTCTCTCTCTTGATTACCTCCTCATAAATGAGAGTATATTTGGAAAAATAATGTTTATTTTATACATACTTATTATTTTTAATCAATTTTAACCATTTTCTTAAATAACGTAACATGGTTATTAAGCTCTTATAAAAAGGATCAGAGGGAGTATATAATTAGTTTCAATAATAATACCCTCTTGTCTTTAATATAAGATCTTATTTGAATAACTTGGGTACATCAGAAAATTAATTATGTTAGTTATTTGTATAAAAACTCCTTAATAAGTGCAATCAATAGAATATTTTTAAAAAAAATTATATATGAGACAAAATAAATTGAAATTTTACATTTAGGAACAATTCTAACCCTCAAATAACTCTTATATTAACTGTGAGAGGTAATATTGTATATAGAATGATTCATGGACTTGAAATTTAAACTTTTGAGTGAAGATGTTGTGTGACATTCTACTTTGATCATATTTAATTTTCAATTGCTCATGGCCTCATGTCCCATTTTAAACTATTCCCATTTTGAGGAAGCTTGTGTGAAAATGATGATGTTGGAAACCTGTAGCCGTACATTGTTTGAAGCCCAAGGAAGGCCAAAAAATTGGGTTGACCCTAGTTTAGACAATGATTCGTGTGTACCTTGTCTTTTGAAACCCAAAAAGTAGCCTGGCCCTAGTTCGGCATCAGCAGGGACTTCGTGTTTGTAGGATATAGCCTGTTTGTGTAGTTAATATAATAATTGATCACTCCCAAATTTGGAAAATATTTAGAATATATATATTTGGGAAGTTACCAAAGTAAAATTAAAAGGAATTTATTTAAAATTCTGATAATATATCAATCTGGTGCATTATTTAGGATACTATATTATAGATATCTTAATTTTTAAATAAAACTATAAATAGTTTAGTTTCGGATAAAAATAAATATGAATAATAATTTAAAATATTATGAAACTAAAAGAAAACGAAAATATTTTAAATTATATATATTTGCCTGATTGCCACCCATTTTCTAACAAGTTAATTAAATTGAAAGAAAAAAAGGACAACTATACACTGCTCTTTCAAGAGTAAAAACTATAAATAACGGCCTCAAAATTCTAATCCATTACAGTGATGACAATACGAAAAACAAACGCAAACAATGTTGTTTACAGAGAGAGATTTTCTTTTTCAACCGTATATGATGAATATCTGTATATTATATTGTGTGACTCGATCTTTTGCCTTTTCATTTGGGATTGGAATGCAAACAAATGGGTCCTTTGAGATAATCCACCAGCTTCTTCACCTCTCTGTTGATTTATTGATTTAAATTTACAGATACTTGAAAACTCGGAACCATATGCAAACAATGATATTGATCCTATTTTGAGAACAGACGTCACAATTTATGCTTCCGGATCTGTGGCCAAAACGTTAGCTTTGGATCATAGTTGACTTAGATAAGATGGTATACTAGTATTTTGTATTTAGTGATAATTGATTTTGATTCCGCTGGTGGTTCAATTTTACTGGTGCTGGCTCTATGTTTAAATTGCAGGCAGTTTGTGATAATAAAATAGACGTGGAGGAGCGCGGTTTTTACCAAGGTTGTCACTGTCTGATAATAAATTTTCCAAACCATTTTTCTTGTTTATGTCGAGAAGCGCGATTTTCACGATGTGATTAAGGTTAACGTCTATAATCATGCATGCCAGACTGTGAATTTGATTTTATCGACAAACAAACCACCAGCCGGCATTTCTTAGTCTATAAAAACTTGATGAATTGAATTAATCAATTTACTCCCCTTTTCTCGGATCCTTAATTGCGAAAAGGGATTCAAGTTTCTAAAATATGTACCAACATGTGGTCATCGTCTTTATCAATTGTTTTTCCTGTTTTCGTTAATATGTATCCTTAAACCTAAAACCGATGAAACAAACGATGTGTTCATGAGTTTCAGCGGTTCGTGACACACGTTCTGGTTTCACCAACCATCTAAGAGCATCTTTTAGCCATCACGAAATCAATCAAGCCTTCTCTGACCACCAAATGGAGAGAGGAACTGACTCGTTTCGGACGCTTTTATGTGAGATCAAGCGGTCCAAAGGTGAACATTAACAATCTTATGGGCATATCGAAGAGTCCAAAGGTGGCAGAGTGCCATGAGAAGCTGGTAACATGTTACAATTTATCTTTCTCTCTTCTTCATATATGTATTTATATTTCAAATCTTTGTAACATGTTACAATTTTTTGTTTATCACTGGTTTACGTATCCTTTGCAGCTATTTTTTGTTTATATATATATATATGTGTGTGTTTGCATTCATGCCAGGTCTGTGCAATACACATGCCACACAAGATCACCTGTGTTAATTGTCCTTATTGTATAATACTTCTTTCCGTTCCTAAATACAAGAAATAACAGTGGAGCTTACTTTGATCCTAAATGTAGAAATTTAATCTATTTTTCCCTCAAATTTATAATTTTTTCTTCCATTTTTCCTATCAATAGTACAGTACAAAGTAAAAGAGTTTTCTATAACAGTAATTTCTAAATTAACCATCAATAAAAGTATCTGGGTGTATTTCACTGTCCAAAACCTACCTCCGTTTTGTTTATTCTCTTCTAGACCCTGACCTTCTTCAACATGGAGCAGGTATTCAAGCAAGCGACTAAGTCCAGACTCCAGGAGAGAGAACGCGTTGCAGGAAATCCAGAGGGACATTTCCTCAAACAGCAGAAGAAAGAGGTTCTAGAACCCAATACGCAGGATCCTGTGGTCTCAAGATGAAGGTAGAAGAAAAGAGTTTCGAGGAATTAGTTACAGAGCTCAAGAAATTGAACAAAATAGCTGGGAATGTGTGAAGAGAGATTTCCTAATCTTTAACTGCATGGCGGGGCTTCCTCATATGGGGAGACGATGAGGCAGGATTAGTGATGGACTTTCTAAAACTCAGTCATGAAGCAGAACATGATCAACACGAACACCTGCAACATGGGAATGGCCACTTTTGCGAAAGCAGAAGCCGATGAAAAACTGAGAAATATAAGTATTAATTACACGTGTCAGTTACTTGTTGCTATTCTTTTATTCAGTGACTATGAGTCTCTGCTTACATAAGCCTTAAGTGTACACTCTTCGATGACCATCAATAATAGAACCAGATCTATTTCTCTCTCATTTTATGCTCTGTATTTGTCAGTAAAAAGTAATTAATTGTCACAGATAATAAATTGTCGGAACCATTTTTCTTGTTTACGTCGAGGAGAGCGATCTTGACGATGTAAGATCGACATGTACAATATCATCCCAGACTGTGAGTTTGGATTTATCGACAAAATCAACAGCGCATCATCTACGTACGTTCCAATACTCTCCGTTTTAATGCCATCTGTTCCTGCCGGCATTTTTTAACGTAGGGTTAAAGTGCATCATTATTCTAAAGTATTATCTCAGCCGTATCTATTTCTTTAAAATATTTTGCGGGACATATAGCACCTTAAAGTATTTTTTTAATATATTTAACATTTTAAATTTTTTTTTTGGTGTGACCAATAGTTCAATATAATAAATTATTTTTTGATGTATCCAACATTTTAAAATATTTTTTTAAATGTATCTAATACATTAAATTATTTTAACTATTAAATGTAAAATTATTTAAAAAAGTACTTTACCCCTTGCTTGGATAGAAGGAAAATGAGGGAGGAAGGAAAATGGAGAAAGAGAGGACTTTTCTCTTGCTTGGATAAGGGAAGAAAAGTTAGGAGAAAAATGAGATGTGGGGCCCATCCTATTTTCTCCCCAACTCTTCTCCCAAAATTTGGAGAGATTTGGAGGAGAAAACTCCATTTCTATTTCTACACCTGAATCTCACAGCGTCACGTCATCACCCCTGTATGACCGAAGTGAATAATAAAATAGAGGATGTCTGGGTGTAGGCTTTTAATTATCCAAAATGATTGATGTGGTCGTGCCATATCTCGTCCATCTGTTGCTCCCTTTTTTTTTAATAAATTTTAATTTAAGTTTTTCTCATAGCTCTTTTCCTCTTTTTTTAACTTATTTTAATAAATTCTATTTGACTCATAAAATCATATATTAGACTAAAAAGTATTTAAACAATCTCCTATAATATATAAATAAATATTTTCTTAGAAATTAATTTCAACATATTTATTTATTCTTACTTAATCACGTTATTTTTTTCTTAAAATCATGGCTTGATATTAAATTCTTGAAATTTAATACTATCATTTTGTCTTTTGAGTAAATTTTCCTTACCAAATATTTTGATTTTAAATTATTGTGATATTTGATTTGATTTTAAACATGATACATTTTGATATAATAAGGATAAGGATGTTGTCTTTTAGATATTTGCTTATTTTCCTCCCTCCCTATTTTCGCTGGTCCATCCAAGCAAAAGAGGTGATGACATTTTCTCTCCAATTTTCTTTTCTTTCCTTTTTCCCTCCCCTCATTTTCTTCCCTCCTAATTTTTCTTCCCATCCAAGCTGAGCATAAGTGATGGACACCTATAAAAGAATACTTTAGGATACTGGGTGAATCATAAAATATTTTAGGATATTGAATGTATTTGAAAAAATATTTTAAGGTGTTAGATCCGGATAAACCCCCTGATAATCTATAAAAGCTTGAACCAATGTCTCCACTAGTCTGGTTTCAAATACTTTGCGAAAAGCGATTCAAGTTTCTGAAATACCAACATGTTGTTATCGTCCTTATCACTCGTTTTCCCTGTCATGTTAATATGTATCCTTAAACCTAAAACCCAAGAAACTGACGGTGTGTTCATCAGCTTCGCCGGTGACACGCGTTCTGGCTTCACAAGCCATCTGGAAGCATCTTTTACCCGCCAGGGAATCGTACCCTTCTTAGACCACAAAATAGAGAGAGGGGATAAAATTTTTCCAGCACTTTTACGAGCAATCAAACGATCCAAGATTTCGGTCATCGTTTTCTCAAAAGACTTTGCCACTTCAGAGTGGTGTTTGGATGAGCTTGTAAAGATAATGGAGTGCAAGAAGAAAAGAGAACAGATTGTAATCCCTGTTTTCTATAGGATCAAACCTAGCGAGGTGAGAGAGCAATCGGGGGCTTATGAAGCTGCTTTCGCAGAACTTGAATGATGTTACCGGCGTCGGAGAGTGCGACGGTGGCGGAATGCCATGACAGAAGTAGGCAACCTCTCTGGATGGGATATCTCCTCTTACGGCGGGTATTATTGCTATACATTCTTGCATGACAAAAATATTTCTTTAAGATTAATGTTGCTTTAATTTGTTACGTTTCTAAGAATTTCACAAAGTATTTGAATCCTGTGATGGTTTAGACTACTGTACACTGCTTAGTCAACCGAAGCAATGCAATTAAAAAAAAATTTCATCCGCAGATAATAAAAGAGAGATTGGAAGAGGAAGCTTTTGGTGTTTTGAAAGGCCCACTTTGATCCGTCTTTCATATCAGAAAGAACTGATCGAGGCCTTGAATAAATCGTTTAATGCATGTTTTAATTTGAAAAGTAATAGATGCTGGCAACTGTTTTTGTATAGGACGGAGTCTCAGCTTATTGACGAAATAACAAATGTCGCGAAGAAAAAGATAGGCTCAATTCGCCAACGTAACCGGAGAGAGACGAGGCGCTGCTTCTTTGGATTGGTTTTTTTGTTGTTGTTTATTTTAAATGTTTGTGCGCGGTGTAAGATAAATATGTAAAATAAATTTCATTTTAAATCGCATGAATAAATACATTTGGGCGGCCCAATTGTAATCCCAAACAAACACCCAGATTACAACACTGTAATAAGGATATATGGCCCTAAATTTGAGGTGAAGTTAAAGGGTAAAAATGAAAAGACACAACTGACACCCCAGCCCAAACATAGCTCTAGGGGATTGATTACAAACGATTCCCAGAATATTTGTTAATAATAATTCAAGACTAGAGACATGCTTTTTTCTTTTTTTATGGGTCCTGCAATTACTTAGATATGGCTAAACGTTATGTTATTAATGCTTGTATATGTATGTAGTTTATGCATCTATATCCATCTGAGGTTTGTTTTGGCTGTTTAAATTGTATCTAAGAAATTTTGTTTCTATGATGCATTATAATCACTGCACACTCACAAAAAAATTGATTAATTAATAAAACCACTAAAGTTTTATTAATGTAATAAATTCTCAAAATTAAAATATCATCAAATAATTAAGTTTGTCTAGCATGCCGAATACGTTTTTATTTCTTCCTATTCCTATTACAAGGCAGCTCCAAGCAGGCTGATTAACTATGCCGATTATATTCAAAAGCTACACTGGTTCAAGCAAAGGTAATATAATTGTGAGTGCAAATAGTGAAAAAGTTAAGATGCAAACTTATTCTAAAAATTTCTGTATATAATCAATGTTATTTTAGAAGTTTTCTATTTTTCTTAGATTCAATGTTATTTCAGAAATTTTAAATCAGCAATGTCGCCTTTTTTTAAACCACCACTTATATATGTTGACTGATAATATTGACCATGATTACTTACATAGCAGCCACATACATTCTGACTTTTCCATCTCATCCTCACACATCATCCACTCTCTCCCACATTCACTCTTTTCATGGCTCTCCCTCATGCAAATTCACACCTGTTATCACTCTTTTCATTATTCTCCCTTTTCTTAGTCATTCATGCCAAAATTGATATCAATCCTTCACATCTCAAAGCTTTCTTGACTTTTCACAAGGATTTGGGTTTCACTGGTCAATGCCAACCATTTACCACGCACTCATGTGACACCGACGGCGTGTTCTGCTAGAGGAGGAGCTCCGGCGATGAGAACTATGCTCTCATAATAACCAGAATCATCTTCAAGTTTAAGAAGCTTAATGGGGGTTTTGTCCACAGCCACTGGGCCTCTCTCCGAATTGTCATCCCTCAACTGCTTCTCCGGCAAGGTTCCGTCTGAGTTGTCCTCCCTCATTTGCCTCCCTCCGAGTCCATGACATATCTTCCAACAATTTCTTTGAGAATTGGAATTTCTCAAAGTATTTCCCCAACCAAGAAAGTCTCTCTCTGGCGAACAACCTCTTCATGAAGAGAATTCCGGCATCCGTACGTTCATCATCTTCCTCCTTGAAAGGTTTCTCAGGCGCCAAATAAAAAATTTTGGCCTCCATTTTCCGACGAATTGAACACAAGTACAGAAACCCCAGAGGCTTATACAAATGCAGGATTCCCCATTTTCACAAAATAGAGCATAGCAATTGTTTTTCTTTCTTTTTTTCTTTTTTCTTTTTAATTTTCTGCGGCTGATGGCATTCGCTGACCAATTTCAAAGAACTACGCAAATTCAAAGTGGTGTTTGGACGAGCTTGTAGAGATCGTTGAAGGCAAGAAAAAGAAAGAGCAAATGGTAGTGCCAGTGTTATATGACGTAGATCCAAGCACTGTGTGTAAGCGGACGGGAAGTTATGCAGAAGCATTTGCAAAACATGAACAGGAGTTTAAGGATGACTTGGAGAAGGTCCAATCATGGAGGAATGCTTTGTCCGAAGCTGCTAGTTATTCCGGCTGGGATTGCGCCATCAACGTCAGGTAATGTTACGAATTGATATACAAAGAGAAAATAGTGGGATACTAGATTTAATTAGAAATATGTTGTTATATATATGTGTGCGCGCGCACGTGCGCAGGACAGAACATGAAATCGTAGAGGAAATAGCAAAAGATGTGGTAGAGAAACTCGATCGTGTGTATGTGGGAGACCTGGATTTCCAGATTGAGAAGTTGGACAAACTGGCAAAACTCCAACAGGAGATTTCACAAGAAATACATAATTCGGAGAATGAAAGAAACTGTAGAACAACCCTGGAACGCATCAAACGACTCAAAATGGAGAAAAAGTTCAGGTTGCTTCGTCTCACACCTGACTTGCTTTCCCATCTGGAAATTTCAAAAACCACGGATCCTTATTTCTAGTCTCATCTTGCAACCAATATTGATGGACGTTTTATGTATAATTTCCTTTTATTTGTTATGATATGGCCGGCCTGGGATAACCAGATATGGCCCCGTATTGTTTGAACTCTATTACACTAATTTTCTTGTCTTTTCGTGTGTTTGGATTGGCAATAATCATATCAAATATTAATACAATGATAAATAGTGTACTGTTTCTTTAAAGACTTGAGAATTCAAATCTCAATTGATAATTGATTTAACACTTTCACTCAAGCTGACGAGATAGAGAGATGGAAACATGATTAATTAAATCTTAAATTACAATTAGAGTTTAGTATTGATGATCATAGATGTCCAGAAGGCTAGTTAGGACATTAATCCCTAAATATGGGTTCTACTCGTAAATGTGTAATTTTGTAATTAAATATGTGTAGATTTTGGGTATTTTGAACTAAATTTTAAATGTGTACTTTTCTCTCTAAATTGAATTATCAGGTTAAAGTAATTTTGCTATAAATCTATGAGATGGGCGAAAAAAAAATAAAAAGAGTGAATATGTTGCGGGTCCCACACAAGGACCATTGAAAAAGAGTATCAGAAAAAGATTTGGGCCAGCGAGAACAGCGATGAGGTGCCTGGTTGGATTACAAATACGATGTCAACTCTAACAGGAAAAATCTTCGGTGCACGCAGTACACCACGTCATGTATGCATTGGCAAGTGTGATTTTGACAGCTCAGGCGTTCTAATCCTATGTGTAATCCGACATGTCACGCCTCATCTATTGTTTTAATCATATATTTAGAAACATGTGCTTCTTCTCTCATACTCCTCCTGCAACACTTTTCAAAAGTCCCCCTCCCTTTCCATTACCATCAGGCCACTATAGTAATTGACGTGAAGGAAAAAATAGAATCAATTGGGCAATGCAGAAAAAGGAGCCAGATTGCAACACTATTGTAATGACCCGAGAATGTAAGAATTTTAAAATCAATAATAATTAATTAATTGATCAAGCAAGTTAATAATTGAAATAAAAGGGGCAGTGAAAGAAAATTAAAATAGGTATAGTTGAAAGTAATTGGGATAATAATATTTTATGATTATATTTGATATTTCATATCTATAATTAAAATTTTGGATTTGCCTACAAAGGAGAAGTTAGGTATGACAAGAAGTGAAAAAACGTAAAGGCCCATAAAGAAAATAATAAAAAAATATAATTCATCATATTTGCCTACATATGAATTATATTTTATTATTTTTTTATGGGCCTTTACGTTTTTTCACTATATTTCTTTATTATTTTCTTTATGGGTTAGTGTGAGTGGGGGAGTAAAATAGATAAAAAGACATATAAATATCATGTGAATTTTTTTTTATCAAAACATGTGAACTTTCAAAATCCAAAAAATTTTGTTAACACTTATAAAAGATAAAAAGGTAATACCCCTCAATTTTTTAAATAAAAAAAAAGAAAAGAAAAGGGCACCTCATCAGAGCGTCGCCGCCGTCGAAAAGAATCAAAGCCTAGAAAGTCTCACCCCCTTTCTTCAACCTTCTTTCTTCAACCCTCTTCTTCACCTCCATTCCCAAGAGCCAAGAATCAACTACACAGTATGCAACCATCGATTCTATTCACCAACTTACAAACATCTCTATTGCTATTTGAATTACAAATCACAGAAGGTGTACCGTATTCTGAGATCATCTAGCACAAAACCTTCAAAGTAACACCGGGTTAACCACTATATTATACACATAGATATAGTTATAATTGAAATTGGAAACCCTGTTACAACTTCAGCTTAGGAGATGAAGAAGAATAAGGTTTGGAATCTGGGAAATCTTGGGCGAAGGAACTTAACCTATAGGTAGAAAGATCAATCTTTGCTTGGCTCTCCGGCGACGGTAGCTAACAGACTTTAGACCCAGAGCTCGTACATGTACCAGAGGCTAAATGTGAGGATGCCGTTCCGGACAAGCGTCATCATCTTCACTTTGCTCCTAACTCACATGGCCACACTTTCAATCCCTCAACCTACATTTTGGTACTCTTCTATAATTCTTTTTCACCTTTCCCTTTCCCTTTCTCTTTTATCATTCCACGAACGGTCTCGTTCTCAGGTCGCTGTACAACCCACGGTTCAATTTCGATGAATAGAATTGAAGCCATCGCTGGGGAGGGAAAGGTTGATTTCAGCGTCGCGCTCTGCTTTGTTAATCATGTCCGTCGACGAGGTGGATGGGAAACACATAGCTGTCGATCATCGTCTCCACCGATCATCGTCTTTTCTCCTTCAGCCACAAGTTCTACTTCTGTTATGGCTACAGATTGTTTGATCAACAGATCGAGGAAGGGAGAAGATAAGATAGAAGGGGATGCTAGAGGGAGTGGCGGAGGTGGGTGGCAAAGGTGGCTGCTGGTGGGGAAGGAAATAGAGAGAAAGAAGAGAGAGAAGAAAGTGAGAAATAGAAAGAAGAAATGGGAGGGTATTTAAGTCTTTGCATTTAGGTCTTTGGGAAAATCCCTCTAAACTATTTTGGAAATGGGGAAATCCCTACTCAGTGCTGTGAAATTGAAAAATCCGAATAAGTCCAGTGTCAGTATGGATGAACAGTGCGGGCGGCGCCAAAAGACGATTTTGCCCTTTAACCCTCATTCTCGCCACTTCAGAAATAACAACACGCGGTTCTTAATTAACAATTCTGGATTCTTGATTAAAAACTCCCCTTTCTTATTTCACAACTTCCTAATTTAAGTTTCAAGGCCAATAACAACACCTCTTTTTTTATTAACAACACGCGCTCTTAATTAACAACTTAGAATTCTTGATTAACAACTCTATATTCTTGATTAACAACTCTAGTTTCATCTTTTTACTTTCACAATAACAACACCGGTCTTGTTATTAACAACACCATATTCTACATTAACAACTCTCATTTCTTGTTTCACAACTTCGTAATTTAAGTTTCAAGGTCAATAACAACACCTCTTTCTTTATTAACAACACTATATTTTTGATATGCAAATATGTGGAAGAATAAAGTGGAGTTGTTAATAAAGAATTTGGAGTTGTTAATAACAAGACCGGTATTGTTATTGTGAAAAAAAAAGATAAAATTGGAGTTGTTAATCAAGAATACGGAGTTGTTTAACAAGAATCTGAAGTTGTTAATTAAGAATCGCATGTTGTTATTTCTGAAGTGGCGAGAATGAGGGCTGAAGGGCAAAATCGTCTTTTGGCGCCGTCCGCACTGTTCATCCGTACTGACTCTGGACTGATCCGGATTTTTGCATTTCAAATCACTGAATAGGGATTTTCCTTTTTCCAATGTATTTTAGAGGGATTTTCCCTAAGTCTTTCCATGTAAACTTTGATATCTCAGATTCCTATAAGATGAATTCTCTGTCATTTGTAAGTGTTAATGGATTTTTCTAGATTCTAAAAGTTTACATGTTATTTATTTACCTTTTTTCTAATAAAATAAGTAATATATAAATTTTCCCCAACACCCTCCTTTATAGTTTATACCCCTTTTCCATCAAGTACAGGGTTAAACAGAGAGGTAGGAAATTTCTAGAGGTTAAGCATGTTCGATTGGTCATTACCATGGTCGTCCTTCTTCTCTCTTCCGTCGCCGGTGCTCGTGCGAGTGAATTTTTGTCAGTTGCTCTATTATCATCATTCTCCTCTCTGGTTCTTCCAAGCTTCTAACTCTGCTCTGTTGGTTGTTGGCGTGTGCGTGCGCGTGCGGGCGCGAGCCTAACCTGCTGGAGTTTTTTCCATAATTGCTGCAGTCTTTCTCCTTTATCTTGTAAAGCATTGCTTGTGCGTGAGGTGCTGAACGTTTTCCCACTTCCTTTTCCTCTTGTGCGCCAATTGTGTGTAAGGTAGGCTCAAAATTTTCTCCCTTTTTATTGTGCGTTGTGGGTCCATGTAGTGTTGAATCCCTCCCCTTGATTGTCTGTGGCGCTAGATATGCTTGTCGGATTTAAGTATTTCTTCATTCCTTTGGAGCTGGACGTTAAGTGTGAGATTTGAGGGAAATCATAACTCGGATGAGTGTTTCATTGTGGCCCAAATAAGATAGGTTTTAAATTGATTTAAGAATTGAGTTTGGGAAGTATGGCAATTTTGTATATCCATATTTGGAAGATTTTAGGGAAGTGATTTGATGAGTAAGAAGTTTGATAATGTTGATTGTTTAGTATTGCATACAAGGTGTTTGTAAAATGTACAAAAGAAAATTTGGTTGGACTAAATTGTTTAAATCCTTTATTGAAGCTTAATAGATAAGTATAGATTATGCTTATATTTATATGCTTGTGTAGTGTTGGTATGTATGCAAGCTTCTTTCTTTGCTCAATATATGTGGGTCGGTGTGGTGGTTTCTAAAAATTGTTATTTGCCAAGCTTGGTGGATTTGTTTAAAATTGGATGCTTGAAATTTATGACTTCTAGTTTGTGAATTAAGATGCTTGCTTATTGAATTATTTTGAATGCCTATAAGGTGTTTGATAATTTGTGTGATAGAAGGACGAGGCTTGGGAGTTTTTTTAGCTAAGGCATGAGGGAGGGAAGTTTATTTATATGAGCATTTTACTAAAATTTTAATAGTTGCAAGATAAGGAGCATGGGTTCTATTTGTTTATGACTCAATTGATGTTAAGAATTTAATTTATGTGACTCATTCTTGGAAATTCGTACAAGGTATGTATTTGTGGAATGGTGCGGAAGAGGAATTGAGTTAAAATTTAGACTATTCAAAGTTATTAAATTTATTCTCGAAAGCATATGAAGTATGCTATTCAACATTTTTTTAAGGAAACTATACGAAAGTTGTCGGTATTAGCATTGAATAAAAGTAGAATTCATTATTTTTCCGTGTTGAAACTTTGCGAAGAATTGAATTTAGAGA
The DNA here is from genome assembly GCA_963210345.1 of Inga oerstediana. Classification (NCBI taxonomy): domain Eukaryota; kingdom Viridiplantae; phylum Streptophyta; class Magnoliopsida; order Fabales; family Fabaceae; genus Inga; species Inga oerstediana. The sequence continues at coordinate 48,132,349 of OY723411.1, forward strand.
GTACAACAAGTCTGTACGATATTGTAGGATAAAGTCAATGGTTAAACTGCTTGTCCTTATATTAATATATTGGAAAGTCTATAACATGCTAGCAAAGAAGCTTAAAGATTTGATTAAATGAGTGATGTTTAGAAGTAGGCGATAGCTACGAGATGGTTACACGGTAAATAGTAAAAGAACTTTTATTAAGTGGAATATGTGAATTCTTTGAATTCTAGTTGAAGAAATGACAATGACTTTTACTTTGAGAAAAATTGAAATGTGGAAAGGATGTTAATATGAATTGTAAGAACGAAAAATCTTAATGAAAAAGATATTATGGAAACTTTATATAAGTTATATCTAGAGTATTAATATTTTGTTGAGACATATTAGGTACTCCCTCCGGTATTAAATATAGGACATAGTTTGTAGTGCAAATTGTATTACAAACTATGTCCTATATTTAAGACCGGAGGTAGTAATTGGGAAGTTAGTATAATAGAAAGCCGATAAGTCATTCTAACTTAAATCTCGATATGATTATTGTCTTTTGTTTTGAGCAATTTTGTTTTATAAATGTATTTAAGTAATACGGTTATAAATTTTTAGGAGAAATGATATGGATTATGGATATTTTTTAGAATATTCGTACAAGATCATATTTTCATCAAATCAAAAAGCAGTTTTCCTAAATTGAAAGAAATGATTTTTTTTTCATAAGGATATGAACACCTTTGGTGGAGGAACCAAACGCAAAGAGCTTGCTATTCATGATCTTTGGGTTGCTTCTGTTATTTGTAGCCTTCGGGTTGCTCCTGTTGTTCGTGACCTTCAGGTTGTGCCTGTTATTTGTGGCCTCTGAGCTGCGCCTATTACTCATTTTATGTTGGTTCCTCTGATGAAACACATTTTCATAAAAAAAAAAATTTATTGATACTGATTTATTTATTTCTATTATTGTTCAATGCAAACATATGTTGCAATATGTTTGAAAATAAGTTATATACATATGAATGATAATGTTTATCTCTTTTACATGATAAAGTTTGTTTCAATGAGTGTGCCTTAGCAAATATTTTCTCAAGTTACTGTAATTCATATAGCTTAAATGAACCTACTTTTTCATCAGTATTTTAGAGTGGATCACTTTCTTATGGGTTGGTCAGATAAAATGTTATATAAAGTTGATTTTAAATTTGGTTATTGATTCTTGAAAATAGTTTTAGGAAGTCCATTTTTTTTCTTTCAAAAAATATTTATACGGAATATTTTATAAAGGTTCATTAATGAATATTATAATATCACCTAAGGGAGGGTTTTTTATCTTGGTGCCATATATGTAAGGGAGGAAGGCTTTCAAAATTTCAAACACAATGGAAGAGTTAGATACAAATAACGAAGACTTTCACACACACACACAAAAGACTTGTTATGGCATCAATGAATCGCTCATCTTCAAGTGGTAATGGCACTCCTCCTCCTACTCCTCCAGAAAAGCACGAAGTGCTCATCAGCTTCAGAGGAGAAGACACTCTCAAGGGCTTCACAAGCCATATCAACGCTGTGTTCACAAGGCATGATATCCGAACCTACATGGACTACAACCTCGAGAGAGGAGACGAAATCTCAACCACTCTTCTTAGAGCCATTGAGGAAGCTCAGCTATTTGTCATTGTTTTCTCTAAGAACTATGCTAATTCCAAATGGTGTTTGGATGAGCTCTGAAAGATCCTCGAATGCAAACGAACCAGAGGCCAAGTGGTTTTGCATGTCTTCTACGACATTGATCCATCGTTTGTTTGTAATCAGATTAGAAGTTATGCTGAAGCATTTGAGAAACATGAGAGGAGATTTATGGTAGTGCACTACTACTATCCTCATTGTTTTGTTTATCCTCTTCTTGCTTATCCTCATTCTCATCATCGGAGGAGAGATGAAGTTAAAATTAATATTTCACTATTATTAATTAAGAACAGTAAAATATTTTTGTTAGCATACTTAATGGTTCTAAGGTAATATTATGGTTGGTTATTCAATTAACAATAGACACCAATAAATTAAAAAAATTGTCAAATACATAACGGTTATTAAGAACTAACCATCACCGTTTATAAAATATGATCTTTAAGACTAAAAGACGTGACAGCTCGATAATCCACAAAACCCTCTCTATATAAATGTCCAAAAATTGAACTCCACCTCTCTACTTCCATTTCAACTTCTCAAAGCCAACTTTTGATTCTTCAAAATATCATGACCAGACACAAGAGAACTTCTGATTCATCATCTGTTAAAAAACCGATATATCAACTACCTCTGCCAACAAGCATTCAAGGCCTCATCCACGTAAACTATGAGCTCTATCATATGATCTAGGTTTACTTGTGCGAGCAAGCACACATGGACCAGTGCTTGAAGGAACTTACCTCTCTTGTTCGCTTTTTGAACGAGAAGATGGACAAGTTACTAGAGAATGAAGAATCTGATGAGGTATCATATTCTTAAAACATCTCTGTAACTTTTTCTTTTTACTTTGTTTATTCAATTTGTCTTTTTGTTGTTGTTGTAAAATGGTGGTTTCATAATCGACCACTAAAATTTTTTAAAAAATGTATATACATTATGGTTATTAAGTAACAACTGTCACTTATTAGAATACAATACAAATACATAATAGTTGCATGTTGTAACCATCATATGTAGTCTTACAAGAATGACGGTTCTTATGGTAAAACCATTATGAAAGATTAGATGAACAAACAAACAATTTGTGGTCCAACTTCATATCAGAAAAACAACATAAATGTTTCTCTTAAATAATTGTCAATTAAATAGTCCAAACCTTTCTCCTTCCCCATACTTATGATGAGAATATTATGTGCTTCTTCGTTCTTCAATGATCAGCATGAGAACCAAGTACCCTTTCATTATCCACTACTGCACGTGACTGCTCCTCTTCAACTTTCAACTTGTACAATGATGGTTCAAACCCATCACTTTCAATCTATATAAACTCCCAATTTTCTTATGTTTATTGTCCTCCTCTGTTCTTTCAATCGCCAAGATGAAATGACATGCTAAAGACTTGCTAAAAAAGCTATGGCGTCATCCTCCTCCTCCACCTCCTTCCTCTCCTCCACAACCTTTACCACCTCCTTCTCCCCTTTCTCCTCCTCCACAACCTTCACCTCCGCCTCCGCCTCCGCCTCAAGTAGAGGCAATAATGCAGCATGCACAACACAATGACCATGCGTGAGGAGGCTGGCTGGATATTTTTTGAGTATGAACGGGATGATGTGTGGTTTGCTACAAATTTATGGAACTTTTGATTTTTAAATTGAAGGAAACAAAAGTTCCTAAATTCACAGTAGATCTCAGATCATCTATCAGCAGGCAACTAGTCACTAGAAGGTGATATTTTTTTGTTTGATTTTTATAAAATAACAAAAATATAATTATCTGGGTACTAGCTGGCCAATTTTTTTTTAAAAAAATAACATAACTCATGGTTATTAAAAAAGAACCGTAATAAATATAAACAAATAAATAATAGTTTTATCAATACAACCATTATGTAACGTATTTGGCACAACAACCCAAAAAACCCTACCCTTCGTCTTTTATTTAAGCGTCTAAAACAGAACATACTTGACACTTAGTCTATTCGAACAAAACCCGCTAACATCGTAACTTTAGTTCTCCTGTTGTCTTTTCTAGCCGTTAAGAGTCATTTTCAGTTGAGCCTTACAATAAAAATCCTTTGTCTTACTTGCCAACGACAGTAGCGCTAGTCAATACCTTCACACTTGTCATAGCAACTGCCGAGCAAGTTGCTTTTGCTTGCCCTAACTGGCGTTTTTGTTGTTTGTGAGCCCTAGCTGGTTTGGTTGCATTCTTTTGGTGCTATGTTCTCCTCATTTGATTGAGGTGCCTTCCTAAAGGCACGACGTGATAAAGGATTCAAAGTGATATTAACTTTCTTTTGAGAAGTTATGTTTTTTTTTGGAAAACCTATTATTGTTCTATTAGAAGGTTCATTTCTTATTACAAGAAGTAACTAACCCATTGCTTTGACTAAAGGTTCCTACTTTATTGATAATTTTCTATGTAACTTTTGCAGTTATGATCCTTAAGAAAATACACACTAGTACAAAATTCTCTTTTTAGACCGCCACATTTAGATCGGTTATAGCGGATAAGGTTTAAAAAATTTGACTGGTGGCAGTTTTATAATTATATAGAATTTCTAAGATTGGTTCTCTAAAAAACCGGTCTCAAAAAAATTATTCAGACTAGTTATAAATAAAACATGTCTAAAAATATCAAAATATTTAAAAAATTAAAAATTTTAAAATTTTAAGACCGGTTATTCATAATAACTGGTCTTAACTATCAAACATTTAAAACCGGTTTTAATAAAAACCTGTCTTAAATATAAAAAATTTAAAAATTATTTTTTTTCACCCTTTTAAGACCAGTTTTTATCAAAAACGGGTCTAAAAATGAGCTTTTAGGCCCGTATTTTTGCTCTCGCGCTCTATGAACCCTTTCTTCTCTTGTCGGCATTTCTTAGTGAGCTCTGTCCTTACTTATTCTGAACTCCTCCATCATGCCCCATTCCTGATTTGATCAACTCTCCTATGTCATTACTGTTGTCGTTGCTGTGTTCCTCATTGTTGTTCTTTGATCATCGTCACTCTTCTCCGCCGCCACCTCTATTCTCCGCAGTGACCATTCTCCTCTGCCGTGACTTCCCTTTGTCAGTGCCATGACTTTGAGGACTTCATTTTAACCTCAATCGACGCCACCGTGACTTTGGGTAGAAGCTCACTCCTTGGTCTTCAATTAGGTTAGTGTTCTGTTATTTAGTTACGTTGTTGTTCAATAATTAATAATGTCCTATGAAAATGGCTCTTGTTGTTTTGAGCACTTAATTCCCACAAGTTGCTGTTATAGTTTGTTGGAAATCCAACTGTTTTGTGATAACGTAATCTGAAAAAAAATCTGCATAGCTAGGTTGGATGTTCTGACTTGTACATCCCTGTGATATTTGGCTTGAAGTAATACAATTCTAAGTTCTATTTTAATTTAGTGTGATTGTTTGATTGTCAGTGTTATTGGTTTATTGAAACAATACTAGTTTCAAATGGTGCATGTTAAAATTAGCTGAAACCGGATGCATAAACTGAATAGCTTTGCAATGCAAGTTTTAAAACTTGTACGTATCTATATACCTTTATTATATATGAAATATTGCTTGGTTCTTATCATGACATAATTTATTGCTATATTGCTACAAGAGTGTTGATCCTGATGAATTGCAACAAATCCACTTGTATATCTTGAATAATGTTGATGAAATTCAAAATTACATTAATGTTCATAAAGAAATTGTCTGGAAAGAAAATAGTCGAATGACTGAACAAAGGTTAATTAGGGAGCATAACAAAACTTGTGCATATTGGTTCAAACAAAAGGTTGACAGAGAAGAATGTGTTTCTGATACAATTAAATGGTTAGCACATGGTCCTGAAGTTGATGTCATAACTTGGACTTCATTTGTGATCAATGGTTATACGTTTTACACGAAGTCCCTTGATGATAGGAGCATAGTCCAGAACAGTGGGGTTATGTTAGTGGCTGAATCTATGCACTTCTCTAGTTCGAAAGATAACAACCCTAGATTGGCAGCAATACCTTATTATAGGGTTATTGAAGAGATTTGGGTGGTTGATTATGTTAAAATTAAATTTCCCATTTTCAAATGCAAGTGGGTTGATGTTAACAATAGTGTGATGATTGATCAGTTGAGATTTACATTGATTGATCTAAATAGTAAAAGTTTTGGAGATGAACCTTTTATTATGGCATATCAAGCGAAACAAGTGTTCTATATTACCAATCAGGCAAATAAAATGTGGTCTGTAGCTCTCCAAGGAAAAAGGGTCATTAACATTAATCAGGAAAGTCATTCAATGAATGATCTTCTTCAAACTCCTTCTTTTTATAGGGGTCTACCAGAATTAAACTAAGAAGATGAAGCAAACAATGAACACGGCACAAGAAACGATCATCATAAAGAGATATGGGAGGATATCCCTTTAAAAAACTATTTGAATTTTAGTTAGCTAAAATAATTATCATGAACTATATTTGAATTATGTATATTGTTATTGGTATATATAAAACTACTTTTTTTTTTGTTGTCATAGGAAAATGAAGGATATGAGGTGTCTTAGTGTAGATGCTCCCAAGCCAACTAGTGATCATCAGTGATGGATTATTGTCTGCTGTGTTCTTTCTTGATAGATTCCTCTATCATCAATTAAAGTGTTTTGATTATATTCTGATCTTAGCTAAAGTTTTGATTTCTTTTGTCAAACTATACTATTAAAATAGGGGAATAAAAATGTTTAGCAGCATACCTTAATTTTCATATTATGTGTGATCATGTGTTGATTTTCAATGGTTTATTGTTGTTGCTTTTGTGGAATATGGGGTGTAGGAAGAATGATAATATAAGTTACAAGATTTTAAATTATGTTTTAAAATGCTTGATGAAATAGGAATATGTAAGAGAGAATAATTTATTTGGGGTGTAGGAACAATGATTTATTGTTGTTGCTTCTATGAAATGTGGGGTATAAGAAGAATGATGTAAGTATTACACCATCCAATTGAAATGCTTGATGAAAATGCTTCTGTATAAGATGTTTGTTATAATATGTAAGAGAAGAATTTATTTGGATGTCGTTGAAATGGCTACTTGCTGAGTGAAATGTTTTAACAGGGGAAATGACTTGCTAGGTAAATGTTTTAATAGGAACAATTTTCTTAAAAAAATGTAACTTTTTAGACCGGTTCTTTCCACAACCGGTCTTAAAATTACATTTTAGACCGTTTATCTAAAAAATTGGTCTTAAAGGTATTAGTTTTAGACCAGTTTTTAAGACAATCGGTCTAAAAATTTAAACTTTTTAGACTGATTTTTTCGATAACCGGTTGTATAAATAACCGGTCTTAAAACTTTTTTGTAAGACCGGTTCCTTAACCGATCTAAAAAGTAACAGACTTTTTAGACCGACTGTATCAAAACCTCATCCAAAACCGGTCTAAAATGTCGTTTTTAACTGGTCTTAAAAGTGATTTTTTCACTAGTGGCATCTCCTTTTTTTGGAAGTATCCATATCTCTGGAAGTTACTTCAAAAAGTTCAACAGGTGTGATGAATAAACTAGTTCATGTGTACTGATGAGTCATACATGAACAAGCTTTGTGAATAAACTAGTTCAGATGCACCGAGAGTTATACACAAACAAGCTCTGTGAATAAACTAGTTTAGATGACATAATGAATCTATTGTTGTGAAGTTATATTTTTTTGGACATCCTATTATTGTTTTGACTGAAGGTTCGTCCCCTATCTTTTTATTGAGCAAGCGGCACCAGATTAAACGCTATGAAATTCAACATTGTGATCATTCTTAAACTCTTCAATGTGAGAGTTTATGAGCTACTTGGTCTCGTATCTCTCTCTCTCTATATATATATATAATAGAGTAGTGCTTCCCATATTGAGTAGCGATACAATTTAGATGGATCAAGATGTTTTTGCGCTTTGTGGTTAGAATTAATTGCACTCCTGATCTATCTATATCTATATCTATATAATAATAACATAAGTGTTCACCTATACCTTATGTCTCTTGAACAATTAAGCTTGGAAAGCAAAGGAAGAGGGGCTAAAAAACAAATACCCATATCAGAAATGGCACAGGGATTATGCAAACCCTTGAACTCAAGTGTTTGCATATCCCTTCGCCCTTTGTGATAGGGGTATATGTTTTTTCCCTAGAGTCCTTTGATTTCCAGGGTTAATTTCCATGAAAAGACACAATTATATATAGGTCAATTGTTACATTATCATTTATATACGTCCACAGTTGCCATTGATTCTTCCCACAAAGCCTGCAATGTCTTGATCCAATCCAAATTACATAGCAACTCATCAACGTGGAAGGTACTGTTGTTCTATTATATATATATATATATATAGGAGGTCAACTAGCTCAGAAACTCTAACTTGAAGAGTCTTATATTCATGCATCACGGTTATTATATAAAAACGGTTATGTATTATAAATGTCTATAGTTATTATTATTTAATACATAACGGTTGTCTACCTGAGACCATTATTAAATTTTATTGAAAGTCAGGATTCTTATATACAAACCATTATGTATGTTACTGAATAAATAATGGTTGTAAAATGACATTGTTATGTATCATGCAAGCATTACCATATATTATGATGGCTATTTACGTGTGCTTGTTAATTATTATCACATAAATGGGCATATCATGACATCAGCAAACCTCCATACATAAAGGGTGTTTTATTATAACCGTTATAATAGGTCCAGAATAGGTAACAGTTTGGAACCGTAATATATCTATATCGAGCTTTTATAGCTCCCTAATATATAACGGTTAGGAACCGTTATGTATGGCAATTAATAACCGTCATATATCATATTTTTGTAGTAGTGGCGGAGCTTCGAATGCTATTATGAAAATTCAGGTCATTGTTGAATTTTTGGGAAGTTTGGTTTATAAAGGAGACTTTGCCCAAAATTTCTACAAGAAACTTCATTTTTTATTATATAATGTATATTACTATAAATGAATTTAAAACGGTTTAAGCATGCTTAGGATTATTGTGCTAGATATTATGTTTTTAATGGTATTATGAGTATTATTTAATATTCATTTATAAGTAGTTTAAAGCTTAAGGGATGTGAGTTCACTTATATTTCATGTCTGTCACCCCTTAATTTTTAGGACATGACATTACTCATCTAATTCAAAATTTTCATTTTTTTTCTTAATTTCTACAAGTTGCAGGGTACTAATTAAGGTCTTCTTTTTTGTTTGACCAAAATTTCCATTGTCGTCCCAGGATCTGTTTGGAAGGAGGGAAATGGAGGGGAGGGGGGATTTTCAAGAGTTGGATTTAAAAAAATTGAAGTGGAGTTATAAAATTTTAATCAAGATAAAATGTAAAATAAAAGAGTAAGAAAAATTAACTAGAAATTTTCATCTTGACTTCTCAATTTTTTTTTAAATCCAAGTCATAAAAATTTTCCCTTCCTTCCCTTCCCCTCCAAATCCCTCATACCAATCAGGCTCTGATGTTGATTGGTCAAACTCGACGGCTATGAGAAAGTAAGAGACCGGCAAATTGATTGGGGGCAAAACAAAGAAACCGGCAAATTAGATTTTTTTCTTCTTTTTATAGTTAAATAAATTCTTGTTGTCCCTAATTATATATCAATGTTGGAGTTGTAGAGTAACGTGTTAAATGGCACCCACAGTTCCCCCAAACACATCAGCGAGATACTCATGACTCAATGAAGTGTTCCGGTGAACTCTTGGGGACCCCCTGACCTATATAAAAAGGGCGGTCCTAATCGGTGAGGTTGTTTTCAGGATTTTTGAACCTGTAACTTCCAAGTCACATGGCAGCAACCTTATCGTTATGTCAAGACTGATCCTCTATAATGATCTATATAAAATAAAAAATTTATGTGAATCATAGATCGTGTGTTGTCTGTTTATGTTGTTTTGTATTGTCGACAGAGAAGAAATCCGAAGCAAAACACACGATATTTATACCACTCTGTCTCCATCTTTTCTATAATGATCTCTAGTTGAACCTGGTCATGATGGAGGGAAGATTATTATGATAACGTACATTATACACACACACACACACATATCCTTTTCCTTCTTATATACTACCAATACACCCTACTTTTGTTGCATTTCATGCTAGAATCAAATCTTCACCCCCACCGTTTCAGCGATCTCTCCTCTTTTTCTCTCGTCATAAATTGAAGTTAGTTAGTTAACTAACTTCTGTGTAAAGAATAATTCTCATAAATATTCGTAATATATATTATTCAAAAGCTTGCATAATGATGCAAGTGGACTTAAAACAATTTGCAGAGAATAGGTACTCTCTTGGTGATCACCACAGTTTGACATGCCAGAATCCAGAAATCAAAAGGATATTTATGTTAGTAGTCAAGGGTTCATATATACTTCACATATAATTGAGGACAAGGAATAATAAAAAAATTGTGAAAATGTATAATAAAATGGACAAATCAGTGGAAAGAAATTAAAAAAGCAAACTTTGACTCACACTAAGATTCTCTTATGCAGGTGGCATCCATTATTCATCATATAGTCTATACACGCGTCCAGGTTCCCTTGTGCTATACGGTGATGCTTTTCTTCTTTGCGGTGCTCAAACATTAAACATCACATGTGTATCAGTGAAAACCATATATAAATACCATGTGGTTCGTGTGTTTTACTTACCAACAAGACTTTAAAACCCTAAGGAGAAAATCAGGTGAACCCTTGAGTTCCCCACAAACACTTCACTGTGGGCTCTTTGTTGAGTTAATGATTTTTACCTCTCTCATTGAAGTGTTTGAGGGAACTCTTGGTACCACTTGATACAGATGAAATAGAGATTAACTGCATGTGTCTACACACACACACTCCATGTGTTTGCTCTTAGATTTGTTTGATATCCTTAATTAGTACTATTTCATTTGATCTAATTCATTTTGTGACCAAATTACACTCAATGATTTTCATTTTATTCATATATACTACTTCGGTTCTTAATATAGAATATATTTAAGGAGTTAATCTTTGTCCTAAATATAAAATATAATTTCATATTTGTTAATCTTTTCTTAATTTACCCCATCGATGCTCCTTTATCAATAATCAAGGAAGAGTGGGAAGGAAGGAATTAATGATAGATGGCAACTAGATTATTTTAAAAAATATATATTATATTAAATAACTCAACTAACTTTCCTAATCTAACTAAATTAAGTAAATATATCTTATATTAAGGACTGAATGAAGTATATATATATATATATATATAAAATTCATCATCATTTTATTCATCTTTGATTTATTTAACCACACACACTGCGCGCGCGCGCGCTCCCGCTCTATTTCTTCCTTCTTTTAATTGAACGTTTTCACCTATGCTATTATTATTTTTTTTATTTTGTCATTTGGTTCAAAGTTCGTGATTATCCCTATTAATATAGGTGTCTCTTTTGAAATTCGGATTCAAGGCCCAAAGGGACCTATGATATTATTTTAATTGATGGTGAGATTATGTAATTGATTTTTTTTAATTTATTACAAAAGGATTATCAGCTTCAAAAAAATGTGACAAAAAAGAGTTAAAAGTATATATATGAAATCTATTTCTTTCCTTTCGTCATTTTCTCACAATATATATTTAAGAATTTAGTTAATTTGCCACTCCATAAAAAACAAGGGAGGGAATCTAAATCCCAAAACAAAAGAATAATACTCCCTTTAACATTTTTTATAAGAAATATTTTCTTTCGAATTCTTAATATAAGGAACAAATCTTATTGATTATAGAAAAGACAGGAGGAAGAATAAGAAAAAGAAAGAAATCGTACGAATAGATTCCATTATATTGGGGGACAGGGGACTATTACATGACATCATCACTTCAAGGCTAACATTTTTTATTTTTTGGTAAGTATAAGTATCTTTCTAATAAAGATAATCTTATTTAAAATATAATCATATATTAAATATGGACACATCTTTTAATAGAAGATTTAAAATTTAGTTCATTATATTATAAGAGATTAGTTCTTCCCGCCAGACCAAACCCCTGGTTAATAATCTAACATTCTTTAACTCATAGCCCCTAGACCTAGTTAATTCGCCGAGTCCCTCATCCCATAATCGGCTTCAGCCCAACTTTTTCGCCAATGAGATGGCAGAACAAGGTATGAAAAATGGATCGGAAGACCATTATATATCTTAACAAGCTTCATCCATAGTTGGCAATAATTAAATATATATATTAATTAGGCTGGTCCATAATTGATAAGGAATAAGGAGCCGGCTCAAAACTCATAAGATCGCAAGTTCAAATTTCATTGTTAATATGAGGATCTTATTGATAAGTGATATATTAATACTTTATGAGCGATCTTTTAACTTAAAAGAATGCATTGACTCTAATGATAGATGAGCTCTTGAAACCAATTCATTTAAATTTTTTTGTTATCAATAAATTTTATATATTAAATTTACAACAAATATGCAATTTTAACAACAAACTTTTTTGATTGGGAGAGCTGACACTATTAAGTTTTTTTTTTTTTTTATGCTAAAATGTATACAAATTTTAAAAAATGGGACAATTTTAACACAATAGTTAAGTGGAAATAAAGAAGCGCTGTATGGGTCCCACAAAATGTACATGTGTTAATTTTTCTTCGCTCCATGGACAACTCAGCACCTTCCTTCTCTTCTGTCCTTACTCCACGAATCCATTATCTCATCGATTCATCATTATACTTGGCGGAAGCACATCCTTCCCTTCAAACTCATCAAACTTCTAATTCTCATCATACCCTTTATCGTCCCCTTCATCCTCTTCTTCTTCTTCACCTCTCTTCCCTCTTCCTCTGCCAATCGCCGCAGCTGCTTCGTCGCCGTTAATCTTCTTTTTCGATTGTCGGTGATGGAGGCCTTGTTTGGCTTCACAGAACCATGCCTTCCAGCAAGCACTGACCGATTGTGCTTGGCAGGCGAAGGAGGAGGAAATGGCCGCTTGAAGATGCGTAAAGGAGTTGAGCTCACGCTAGAGAATGCAGGTGAGTTCTTGAAGAGGCTCGGCAAGGGACTTAGGCTATAAAAGGAAAAGTTTGTGGATTTCCTTCCTTGAGAATTTGGAAGTCCCTCTTTGTCGTGGTAGAATATTGGACTTTCTCCTTCTTGCGTTTGCGGGATTTCGTTAGGTTTTCCATGGCACAGTGCCATCAAATCAGAAACCCAATTACAGAGCACGTATGAATTGTCAAATGGCAAACGAGTTCCAGAACTGGATAAGCTAGGTAACAGAGTAAGAAACTAAATTAAGAACTTTTTAAGCTCAATTAATAAACTGAAGGGGGGAGGGGGAGTATGTCTCGCCCACAGGGAGATCGGGTAACTCGGGCTTTTTCGGAAAAAATAATTAACAGGGGATGAGGGAAGGATAGAAGAGAAGGAAGGTGCTGAGTTGTCCAGTCAAACAGTCACATGGAGGAAGAAAATGATATTGGAACCCTTATGTGGGACCCACACAACGCCTGTTTGCAACCCAATTAACGTTTGTGTTAAAATTGTTCCATTTGTTAAAGTTTGTGTACGTCTTAGCACCCAAAATAATTTAATGGTGCCATCTCTCCCTATCAGAAAAAAAGTTGTTAAAATTATACTTTTACCCTACATAAAAAAATTTAAGTACCATTAGAAATTTATATACAATCAACACCATACTGTAGTACTTTATAAAATCTCTAGTGCGATTCTGCATAAAACCAACAAAAACATTTCTAGAGAGTATGCAACTGTTATTTACTGTTAGAGAATACAAGTTACTATAGATAGGAATGGTTTGGGTACGATTCCTATGTTAAGCCGTATTTAGTGGTAGATGCTACAAGTGTATTCAGGAATCAGGATTATGAGGGATATGGCGAGTGAGCATATTCTGCATATGTAATTTCAAAATTGGTGCTTTGAGAATAGAGAAACGCAACAAGAACAAAAGAGCTTATTTTTTGTAGCATAATGCTACAATTACTTGGGACAGACCAAAGTTGCGTTTAATTTTGTCTTTATCATAACTGGTTTAGGTATCTATCCTTTGCTTCTATTTTCGTCTTTATATTTATATTCATGGCAGGCTCTTGTACAATAACATGGCATGGCAGGCACTTGAAAGATCAATGTATAGTTGTCCTTTCTTTTTGGTTCAGTTTAATTAACTTATTAGAATATGGGAGGCAAGTTATCAATATGGTCCCTGTAGGCTCTTGTACAATAATGTGGGAGGCAAGACTAATCTAGACTAATTTATATATAAATATGTTATAAGGATACTTAATACAAGTGTCTGTCACACTATTAGAAAAAAGGCCTATAAGACCGTCACATCTAGACCTTTATAGGCAGAGATCATTTAAAAAGTATATTCAGTGGCATTTTTGTGAATTTTTGATACAACTTAACATTGGTTGCTCATTCGCGTGGTCTAAATAATATTTTCTAGATGGGTTGTAATTTAATACGGTGTCGATAAGTATTAAATATTAAAAAAATTTAAAAATTTAAATTCTTGTTAGACCGGATGCTTATACATCCGATGTAAATATCCTTTTAGATACCGTCGTTTCTTTATAATTGGTGTCAAATGTTTTTGAGTTTCTTCAGCTTCTAAAGTAAACTTTCCACTTATGCTTCTCCTTGAAATCTTCATTTGTTTTGTCTATTTAAACTCATCATTGCTTTTGTTTCTTCATGTTTAGCTCCTCTTCCTCTCCTCTCTAGAATATCAATATGGTATGCATTAGGGCTAATTCTGTTTGCCTCCTCCTCCTCGTCGTCCTCCTATACAGCCTCCACTGCCTCCTTCGCCACCTTCAGTGAAGTTTCTGCAGCACCTCCATGCAAGGGTTGATCATATCCACAGACGCATCAAAAGACTCCTAGTGATGCTCAGCATAATCAACAGCAAGCTCAACCTTCTACTCGATGCCAATGAAGTTGGCTACAATTTGTTAGATGACCTCCCCTTCCCCTGCCTCTTCTTCCTCAAGCGATGAGGAGGAAGGATGAGGGATTTTTTTATTATGTAAATTAATTTTTTTTTAAAATTAGTGTACTATGCTGCCTTCGGGCAGTATAAAAAATATTATTAGTAATGAAAAAGTATTTTTATTTCTAATCTTTGTTTTGATCTTAATCTTGTTCACTTCTCTTGCATCTTTAATTTGTTCTATTGTTGTGTTCTATCTCTAAGTTGATAAGTTAATTTTCTTATAGAATAATAAAATACACACACACACACACACACACACACACTTACTTTATTAGTAAATTAAATTATAATATTATTTTGATTACATTCTGATTGGTTGTAGTGGCACAAGGTCTAAATATTTTAATCTGAAGCGTCGTTTAAGTCTTTAACGTCTAAATGTCATTTATTAATTTCTAATGTTACATTTTTATTTACACCGGATAAGTTGAGCATCCAGTATTGTAATTATTATTTTGACCTCTATTTCAAATTCGAATGATATAAATACGTAACATTTCAACTTCCAACGCCTATCATCATGTCTTGTTAGTATCATCTTAACTATTCGGCCATCACTCCCATTTATAAATATCCAGACACTTTTAGTTCCTAAGTTCAAATTCAAAAAAGTTCCTTTCTACTTCTCACTTTCTTGTTTGAGTGGCAACACTTCCCATTGATGGCAAGATTAAAGAGGCAGTGTTCCCCCTCTCCTCCTCCGGCGGCATCTATTAGTGTTTCCTCTTCCCATCCCCTCCACCTCTGACATTGGAGGAAATCGCTGATGCCATCTTTCGCCTTTAGGGCACCGTTTTGGAGATCATGGTGAGGCAAGATCACTTCTTTGAATGACTAGAAGAGTTGGTGGCAGTGTTGAATGACATTGTCAACCGTTTGGACTAGCTGCGTGGAGTCTTATGGAATGATGATGATCTTATGAAGGACTGGATCATATATATATATATATATAATATTTTGATGTAATTTTTTATTTCATGCATGTATACTACCGCCTTTAGGCAATGATTAATGAAAAAGTTTTTGTATTTTATGTCCTTTGATAGTTCTTGTTGATTATCACCATCCATCTCGTGTTATTAATCTGTTGTTGATGAAAACCTTTAGGCGAAAGTTCTTGTATGTTTCTAAAATTTTATACACTGTTCTAAAAATTACTTTTTAGACCAGATGATTTGAAAGATGGTGTCGTTATGAATTAAAAATGTTTTTAACATATTGCCACCTGTCATTAACGAGAACTGGTCTAGAAAATGTTGCATTAAGTATATATACTCACTTTTATGCTCAGTCTTCTCTCTAGCCTCTCTAAGTCCCGCGCTCGCGCTCTTACTCTCTCCGTAGCCTCTGACCCCCGTGATTTCTATATCTTCATTGTCGAGATGGGGCTCTCTTTCTCTGTCATCACCGTTTTGCTCTCGCGTTCGGTAAAAATAACTCGATAGATATTTTACTCTTGCGTTCTGTTAGTGTTCTCTTTTGTTGTTTTTGCTTGCATAGAAATTTTAATCTTTGTCTTTTGTTGTCTTTCACAAACCTTCGATACTCCTTTTCTTTCTTTGTCGAGATGGATTGGTATTCCTCCTTATGGAACTCTCCTTCTCTGTCGTCACCGTTTTGCACTTGCGTTTAGTAAAAATAACTCGATAGATATTTTACTCTCGCGTTCTGTTAGTGTTCTCTTTTGTTGTCTTTGCTCGCATAGAAATTTTAATCTTTGTCTTTCGTTGTCTTTCACAAACCTTCAATACTCCTTTTTTTTCTTTGTCGAAACCCTGATTGAAAGTTAAAATGTTTTTTCTTACATTCATTTAAATGAAAGTGTTCTGCTTGATCAATATTCTCTTTGGTTGTTGTAAAACAATATTTGTAGATACATGCAAGCCCTTCTTGTAGGACTTGAAAAAAAAAGGCCTTCCTTCCGTAAGTATAAATATGATATTCCTTCTTATATGTTCTTTATGGTTATTGTAGTTATCGAAAACTGATGCTCATAACATACCAATATGAACTTGTCATTATGAGAATGATGCAATTTCATTCAACATGAAAATATCATAGTGCTTCTCATTATATAACATGACATCGATATCATATAACATGTTATCATGTTCTGTTACATCTTTAGAAGCATCCGGTTGATATGTTCATGTTTAATAAAATGTATCCTTCTCATAATCATAATTCATTATCATATTTATCTGTCTACAGTGGATTTGTATTTAATTTTCTTATTACAAATTTATTCTTTTTAATTACAGAAAGGAGTATGAAGAGTGCCGAAAAGACATATGAAGAGTGCCAAGTTCTGTGGTTTTTTGTAGCTATCACTTAAGTTTTTGTACACATGTGAAGAGCATTAAATAATCTGATCTAATATGTAACTTATTTTTGGCACATTACTCAAGTGGTCCCTCGAGTAAAGATATCAAAATCTTGGCCGAGAGTAACTTCTTCTTTGCTTACCTGATCCCTCGAGTAATGCTTTAAATAACTTTACAGATTACTTGAGTGATCCCTTCGAGTAATGTCATTCATTTCTTGGTTGAGAGCTACTGGATGATTTCTTCTCTGATTACTCAAGTGATCCCTTGAGTAATGTCTTAAATAACTTTACAAATTACTCGAGTGATCCCTGCAAGTAAACCCATGCAATTTTTGACAGATAGCTTCTGGAATGATTTTTCACCCATTACTTGAGTGGTCCCTCGAATAATGAAGGTCATTACCTGAGGGCTTACTCGAGTACTATCTTCAAAAATCTCATAGTGTTCCTTTCTCCTATACTCTGTCTTTCACTTCATCCTTATTACTTGAGTACCTACTTGAGTAATGTTCTTGCTTGCCATGGAAAGCTTAGTTACTTTGTTCAAACCTTTTTGTTTATTATCAAAACCTTTTGTATCATTAATCCAATATTTCTTATCATCAAAACATATGAGATCTAACATTCTCTCCCTTTTTGATGATGACAAAACTTGGCGATTTTGAACAAAGTTTTTGAAAACTTTTCATATGCAATCGTTTGTTCAATTTAAACTTGAAACTCTTTTGAAATAACTTGGTGAGGATTTTTTTGAATTCAAATCTCATGATCTTGAGAAATTTAGTTTTGTGAAACCTTTTTGAATCTAATTTTAATGATGTTAAAGTCGAAAGCCCATACTTTTGTAAGAGTTTACCTTGCATACAATCAAAAACTCATTAGTCCACAATAAATTACTTCAAATTTAAACTGTAGAATGAGTTCATGATATTAACATAATTAGTTCATGATACCAAAACAGAAACTAATAGAGCTCTCTTAAACCCTATACACCCATATCCATATGCATTTTTACATCATCATATCATTTTTCACACAAAATCACCCAAGTTCTTCTCCCCCTTTTTGTCTTCATCACAAGCGTAGGATCAATCAAGAGAAGGAGTAGGACCAGATGGCTTGATTGCAGAGATGGGTTTGACAGGAAGAGGTGTGAAGCCAGAGTCATATGAGTCATCTAAACTTGAAGATTCTGAATAGGAGCTAGAAGGTTCAGGGTCAGGAAGTACTAGAGGTGGAACCACAATAAGATCCTTTAGAGGACTTTATGGGGCTGGGTCCTGAGAAGAAATCTCCACTTCTATTGTTCTTTCAGGTGATTGATGATCACTAGAGGAGACAACCACCTCCTCAGTGCCTGTTGGGGATACAATAGGTGTGGGCACTGGCTCAGGCTGAACTGGCTGGACTGGAGGAATTGAGTCATCAATAGTGACGCGAATGGTCTTAGATGTTTCTGGGTCAGGCATAAAGAAGTGGAGGTTTCTGGAAATGGTGATAGGTAAATTAGGAGAAGGAAAAGAAGAAGGTCTAGGCTTAGAAGGTAATACAGGCATAGAAGGACCAGCAGTAGAGGGGCTAGATGCCATAGCATCAAGTCTGGCATGGAGTGATCTTAGAAGCTCAGCCTGTTCTCGCTGTTCTGCTAATATCTCTTCATGCCTCTTATCCATTTTCTCTACAATCTCTCTCATCTTCACATTCATATTGGTTATTAACTCAGCATTTGTATTTGCAATGTCGATATGAAAACCTCTAAGGATATTCTCCATAAAAGTATGCAATGTGGCACCAAAGAAGGAAGGAGGAGATGTGGATGCTAGAGCAGAAGACTGTGTCTCATCCAAACGACTTGTTGCAGTCTCAGTCTTCTTCTTCTTGGGACTTGTCTTAAGTGGGTTTTTCAGGGGTAGTGCAATATGCAACTTTCTAATTTGGTTTCTTTCCACTGGAGCTAGCCTCTCAATTATTTCACTCTTCTCCAAATATCAAATCTTGTTCTTTTTGAGAAACAGGGATATAAGCTAAGGATAAGGCATTGGAGTGGTGGATTTTCCTTCAAATCTATATCTTTTGATTTCAGTAAAGATATTTTCTCTCAATTCCTTTTTCTCTTCAAGAAGAATTGAGGCATATTTTCTGTAATCCCTCTCTATGAAATGTGTGTAATTATGTTCTTTGTTCACTATGGCTCTTGAATAGATATACTATTGAAATTTGTGTAGATCACACATATCACTTGGATTGAAACCGAGGGGTCCCATTATCTCACCAGGTCTTAAAATAGAAAACAGCTGGTTTGAATTAAGATTAGGATAATTATCCTCAGGTGGGTCTTCTATTCCTAACCAGGTGTTGATTTTGGAGGGTGAGATTATGATTTCTTGCCCTCTAACCTTAAAGAACATTTCTTCTTCCAGATAGTCTCTAAGTGGATCATTGACAGGTTCTAAATTACAATAGAAATATCTCACTATCTTAGAGCAAAATAGAAGTTTAACTAAAATCCAAAGCATATAGGATTCAAGATATGGATTGAGGTTGAATTTCAATACCTCTTGAAGAATACTGAGGTCAATGAAGTGCATCTTGCATACTTTTCTCCTTAAAAAGTGATCTTTGAACTTTTGAGACTCCTCAATCTTCTTCACATTGAATCCCTTTAGAGGGAATGTAATTTCTTCTTCCCTGACATCTGATTCCTTTGAAGATTGACCTTGATTCCCTTTTCTAGATTTGTAAGCCTCATCTAGTATACTTGCCATGGCTTGGGCAAGTTTTCTGTCGAACTTAGCCTTTTTTGATGGCTTCTCAGAGAAAGATAGAGTGTTAGAGGAATCAAAATGAGGTGGAGAATATGCCTTAGACTCTTTGCCTCTACCAGGAGGAACATCCTTCTTAGATTGAGCTCTTGTAGCAGTGGGTTCCTTGATCACAACCCCCTTAACTTTGCGTTTGGCCTTGGCTTAGATTTAGCTTTTGATCGGGGAGTGAGTTTTTGTCTTTTGGCTGGAGGAGATGGAATAGATTCATGCGATTGCTGAAGATTAGAAAATTCAGAAGGAATATTGAGAAGGGAGGTTTTGGTTCTAATCATTTTGATTGAGAGAACAAGAATTTCTAAATTTGTTCTCTGTGGCAAGTCGACAATTAGGGAAGAGGATTTTTAGCAATTTGAGGAGGTTTTCCATAAGAAATTTCAATGGGTTTTGTCAAAAATGAAGTGAAGAAGTGTTTGTGGAAAGATTTTCTAGAAGGTTACTCAGAGAATTACTTAAAGTAATTTTGTGAAAATGACGTGACACACAAAGATATAGCCCTGATTCCCGACATTACTCGAGGGCTCCCTCGAGTGATCTTGGGCCATTACTTGATGGCTCCCTCGAGTATAGCTTTCTAAAATTTTAAATCAAATCAATTTAAATGCGTACCTGTCATAAGTAATATTGTAATTACTTATGTGTATTCCCTTGATCATGTGATGGCATTTTAATATAGATTTGAATGGAAACTGGATTGATTTTTAACCTCCACTTATGATTACTCGAGGCCTTACTTGAGTAATGTTGATAGTTTACTTGAGGGCTCCCTTGAGTAATCTGTCTCTTCATTTCCTATCAGTTCATTTCCAACCATTATGCCGTTTCCATTTGAAATCCTCTTAAATTGATGATTCATTGCTACATTTTCCAGGTCATTACTCGAGTGGTTACTCAAGTAATCCTTATAATTACTTCAAGGTATTACTGAGGTAATGAAGTTTATTTGAAGTTATCCCTTTAGTAATATTGTCCTCTGTTAACCTCTGCTTTTCATACCCCAAACAGAATATCAAGATACTGCAAAACAAATTGCTAGAAGCTCTTATGCTTAAGTTAGTAATCATCAAAACATCAATAAATAATATCATCTAACATTTTGTAAACACTAAATATCTTACAATTCATTGGGATTTACCATTCTCAATTCTCTTTTAATAAATAGAAATTGATCTTTTGTAAGGGGTTTTGTGAAGATATCAGCTAATTAAAGATGAGTTTGAATGAATATCACTTTTACATAATTCTTTTGAACATGATCCCTGATGAAGTGATGTCTAACATCAATATGCTTGTTTCTGGAGTGTTGAACTGAATTCTTTGCCAAGCTTATCGTGGTAGTGTTGTCGTAGTATATTGGTATTTCCTTTAGATAAATACCAAGATCTTGTAGTTGTTGCTTTAGCTATAACACTTGTGCACAACAACTTGATGCTGCAACATACTTAGCTTCTGTTGATGAAAGAGACAATGTATTTTGTTTCTTGCTAAACCATGACACAAGTGAGCCTCCAAGAAACTGACTTTGTCCACTGGTACTCTTTTTGTCTGTCTTGTAACCTCCATGATCTAAGTTTGAGTATGTAACCAGATATTCACTTCTTCCTTTAAGATACCAGAGACCTAATTCTATCGTGTCAGCAAGATATCAGAATATACGTTTGACGGTTTCAGCATGTGACTCATTTGGTGTTGATTGATATCTTACACACATACCAATACTGAATTGAATGTCAGGTATGCTTGCAGTGAGATAGAGTAATGATCCAATCATTCCTCTATATCTTGTGATGTTGTAATCTTTTCCCTTGACATTAGCATCAAGCAATGTAGTTGAACTCATAGACATGTCCATTCCATACTTCTTCAATAGCTCTTTCAAATACTTCGTTTGAGATATGAAAATTCTATTCTTTCTTTATTTGATTTGCAAACCGAGAAAGAAATTCAATTATCCCATAATTAACATCTCAAACTCCCCCTGCATTATCTCAGAAAATTCCTTACACAAGGTTTCATTAATAGCACCGAAAACTATATCATCAACATATATTTATACAATTAAAATATCATCTCGTTTTCGTTTTGTAAAAAGTGTTGTATCAACTTTTCCTCGTACAAAACCTTGATCAATGAGAAATTTACTGAGCCTTTCAACTATGCTCTAGGAGCTTGTTTTAATCTGTACAAAGCTTTTCTCAGTTTGAAAACATGGTCAGGTTTGGTTACATCTTCAAAACTTGGAGGTTGATTTACATACACTTCTTCCATGATATAGCCATTTAGAAATGTACTTTTTACATCAATTTGATAGAGTTTGAATCCTTTGATGCATGCAAAGGCTAAGAGTACTTGTATAGCTTCTAATATAGCCACTGGAGCATACATTTCTTCATAATCAATTCCTTTTTCCTAATTATATCATTTGGCCACCAATCTTGCCTTGTTTCTAATAATGATTGCGGATTCATCAAGTTTGTTCTTGAATACCCATTTAGTACCAATGATAGGATGATTTTTAGGTCGGGGTACCAAATCCCAAACTTGATTTCTTTCAATTTGGTTTAATTCTTATTGCATTGCTATTACCCAATCATTGTCTGATAGGGCTTCATCAATGTCAGAAGGTTCAATCTCAGAAATAAAGGCAGAAGAACTAACTTCATTGAAAATTTTATTTCTAGTTATGACTCATTCATTCACATTTCCTATGACTTGCTCTAGGGGATGACTTTTATTGTATTTCTAGGCTCTAGGTTGTCCTAGTAATTGATCTTCTTCCTTGGTTTGATCAACTTCTGGGATGAAAGATTTAGGATTAGGTTGACCATTCTCTTGATTTAAAACAACTTCCTGCTCATCATCAATAGTTTTGTCAGAGGATTCAAATTCATCGAATACAACATGAATTGATTCTTCAACAACACATGTTCGTTTATTAAAAATTCTGTATGCTTTGCTCCGGTTAGAATAGCCTAGGAAAATTTCTTCATCTATTTTAGAATCAAATTTTCCTAATTTATCTTTATCATTGTTATGAATAAAACACTTACAACCGAAAATATATAGATAAGCAAGATTTGGTTTCCTTCCTTTGTATAGTTCATATGGTGTCTTTCCAAGTTTTGTTCTGATGTACGCTCTGTTTGAAATATAACATGATGTGCTCATTGCATCGACCTAGAAAACTTGAGACACATTCTTTTCATTCAGTATTGCTCTAGCCATTTCAGTGAGTACTCTGTTCTTTTGTTCTACGACTCCATTTTGTTGAGGTGTCCTTGGAGCGGAGAAGTTGTTATCAATGCAAATAGTATCACAATATTCTTTAAAAGCTTGATTTTCAAATTCTCCATTGTGATCTGTCCTGATACCTGCAATGGACATACCTTTTGGCATTTTGCACTTTCTTGAGGAAAACAATAAATTCTTCGAAGGTTTCATCCTTTGATGATAGAAAAATAGTCCATTTAAATCTAGAGAAATAATCAACAATAACCAAAGAATATAAGTTGCCACCAAGACTTTTAACTCTTGTTGGTCCAACTAAATCCATGTGTAACAATTGAAGTAGTTTGTTGGTTGTGTTCTCATTTTTCAATTTAAAAGTTGATTTAGTTTGTTTACCCTTCTGACATGCGTCACAAATCAAATCGATTTTGAAAGTTACTTTTGGTAATCCAATCACTAAATCCTTTTTAAGTAACTTGCCTAGTTGGTGCATATTGACATGAGCTAGCCTCTTATGCCATAGCCAAATTTCATTGGCGTTACTTAGAAAATAGTTTTCAGGAATATTTCTGCTTATATCAAGAGTATAGCAATTACCTTCCCTTTTTTGCTCTGAGCTTTGCTTTGAGATTTTTCTTATCTAATTGAAAGTCTTTCTTGTTTACAATTACACATTCCTCTGAGTCAAATATTACCCAGTTGTCTTTATCTGCACTTTGACTCACGCTCAGCAAGTTGACACAAGCCTTTAACGTAATATACGTCTTTGACTTGTATGCCTTTATCATTTTTTATTTCACCAATTCCTGCTATCTGTCCATATTGATTTCCTCAAAATTTTACCTTTTCACCTTCTTTAGGTTGTATCGTGGTAAAACTTTCAAAATCACCAGTCATATGTCTGGAGCATTCACTGTTTATGTACCACTTGTTGTTTTTGGATGCTTTAAGACATATCTATAATTAAATACGATTAAGTCTTAGGTACTCACATCTTTTTGGGTTGTTTTAGGTTAGTACAAATTATTTTCTGAATATATGAACCTTTAGGTACCCATTTGTAGGTTCCTATTTTTCCTTTCTTTTTATGAATGCATGATGAAGTATAATGACCCTTTCTATTATAGTAATTGCAATATGCGAAAGGATTTGATGTATGAACAGAATGCTGAAAGTAACTTAAGAATGTCTTACCTCTTGCTTTCTTTCTTCCCTTCCTTCTATATGATTTTGGATCGTATCAAATACTAGATCATTCATATACAAATCGTTGAGCTTTTAAAATTACATTTAGCATCTCACTCCATTTAGTGAATTTTTCAAGAGTTTTCGTGAGATTAGTGTTTTTCTTTTTCAAAGATAAATAATTTTCACAATCCTTTTCTAAACCATCTTTGAGTTTTTCTTCAAGATTTTTGTTTTTCTTTTTGAAAAACTAATTCCTTAACTACTTTGATGAATTCAAAATGTAACACATTATATTCAGAAAGTAATTCATCATATGTAAGATCAGAATCAATTACCTCTTCTTCTTCTAACTCTTCTTGAGCGACCAAACAGATATTAGCTACTTCCTCATCATCGCTATCTTCGTCAGATGAACTGTCTCCCCATATGGCATATACAAAGGCTTTCTTCTTGTTATAGAACTTTCCTTTTCTCTTTTCTTTATTCTTCTGAGTCAGTTCTTTACATTCTAATTTGATATGTTTTGGCTTTTCATATTCATAGCAGATGATGTGTTCTTTACTGCTTGTTCCTCCTTTGTGAAAGTTTTTGAATCCTTGGCCTTTCTTGTAAAACTTTATGAATCATTTTATCATTAGCCCCATTTCATCATCGTCAAACTCTTCATCCTCATCTTGATTTCCTTCTTTTGCTTTTAGTTCTAGGCCTCTCTCCTTCTTATCACCAATATCTTATAGCTCTCGTTTGCACTTTAATTTACTTTCATATTCAGAAATACTTTCTAATAGAGAAGCAACCGATTGCATTGATTCACCTTTTGCTTCCTCAATAGCGGTAACTTTAGCCTCTCAGTCTTTAGAAAGAATATTCAGAATCTTTCGTACTTGGGTATGTTGATCATAGACTTTCCCAAGTGTTACAAGTTGATTAACAAGATGAGTATATCTAAGTTCGAATTCAGCTATTAACTCACCTGATTTCATTCGAAGTAAATCAAATTCAGTAACCAGAGTATTGATATGATTTT
This sequence comes from Inga oerstediana, assembly GCA_963210345.1. NCBI lineage: Eukaryota > Viridiplantae > Streptophyta > Magnoliopsida > Fabales > Fabaceae > Inga > Inga oerstediana. Next base: position 48,157,658 of record OY723411.1, read on the forward strand.
CTTTTATTCCCGAAGTTCCTTCGTAAGCTATTTCCAAAGCTTCCCCCATTTCTTTAGCTGTTGAAAGTGTGCAGATCCTGAAGCACTCATTTGGACTCAAGGCACTTTGAATCATTAGAATTACCTTGCTGTTGAGTGTGATAAGTTTCTTGTCATTCTCATCATATTCTGCTGGTGTCTTAGGAACCCTATATCAATCTACAATTTTCCCAGGTTTATAGTTTCCACTCTCAATCACATCCCACAGTCCGTATTCTGTAGCCATTATGAATACTCTGAACTTGACTTTCCAGAAAGAGAAGTGTTTGCCACTGAAACCCGGAGGTCTGGTGATAAAAACTCCGTCGGGAAGAATTTCTTTACCCATGCTTGCCATTGGATCCTTCTTGGGTTGTTATACTTGAACAAGATAACCTACGCTCTGATACCAAATGTTAGTGCAAGCGTTTCACCCAAGAGGGGGGGTGAATTAGGTGATACCAGAAAATTTCATTGCGTATATAAAAATTAATTGGAAATTTAAAGCAGTTAAGAGCTAGGAAAAATATCACCGAAGTGTACACCGGGAGTTATACTAATTTGACCACAACCACTTTGACCTACGACCAGTCCTCAGAGCTTCTTTAAGAGTTTCACTATATCTTCCAAGATTCAGTGGGTTCTTGGCACCTTAGTACATAACAAGTTCCTTCACTGGACACTCGCTCCCCTTTACATGTTGTAATCAAATCCCCAACTCAAGGTTCCACAACCTTAAGTTGTCTCAATAACAAATATTGAGTTTATAATGAAAATCTCTCTCACAAAGCAAATATATAATCACTGAAGTACAAAGAGTGAATGTAAGAAAATAGAGCATTAAGAATATATTGATCGAAGTGAGTTTGTGTGTTCTCAGTTCTTGTATTGTTCTTTGTTGAATACTCCATATATATAGATGAATTGTAATGTTCGTTGGAAGCATTTCAAACATGTTTGTTAGAGTCACGCAGCTTCGTTTGACTGTTCTTCAAATTTAAAAACTAGCCATTTGCGGTAGGTAAGCGTTTCGAACGTTGCGGATGTTAGATATGAATAGTTTTGATGATGTCAAATATAGATGTCAAATATGAGCAAAAAGTTTGTATAATATACTTATCTTCTACATTGACTAACTACCATATTTAATGTTGTATATCTTGTAGATTAGTCATAAACCCAATGGTGGGTTGATGTTATAATGCCTCATAAATGGAGAACAATCATCAAGAAGAAAATCAAGAGGCAAGGAATTGAAGAAAGAAGAAAGAAAGATGAAGATTGAAGATATTCATTAAGAAGGTTGAAGTTGGGTGATAAAGAATGATCATCAAGTGGCAAAATAAGATGAAAGAGATTGAAGAAAGAAGAAGAAAGATATTAAAGAAAGAAGAACTTGCAAGATCACATGAGAATATCAAGATCCAAGCTATTAGAAGTGATATCGGAGGTTTCTATGGTCAAACGAAAGTTGTAATGGGTCAATACGAAGCTAAAATGATGTATACGGAAGTTATGGTGCCTCTGGGGATGATTACTCGAGTAATAGGGCACTGCCTCATTTTGGAGGTGATTACTCGAGTAGCTACTCGAGTAATCTGCCGGGTTACTACTTGATAAATCACTCGAGGCGGCACTTGAAGTAATGGGCACTCTGTTTTCGTGTGGCAGAACAGAGGTTCGGTATTTTGATGATATCTCTTCAACCACATGTCGGATCGAACTGAAACCGGTGGCATATGAAACTAGACTTCCAACACAAACTTTTGACACCAAGATCACATTCAAAGGAGTTCAGATGAGAGAGATAACAGCTTTGAAAGTTGACACATGAATCAGCATCATATTCCGGACAGCTTTGGTATTTTAGACTTAACTCCCAAAATACACATCGGATTGCAACGAAACTGGTGCCATATCAAAGTAGACTCAAAGAAATTTACATAGATATATAATTTGTCACATTTGAAGCTATATCCTAAGAGCTATGACTTCTGGAAGTTGCTGCTCGTGATGGTTCGTGAGTTCAGAAATGGTCTAAGAACAGTAGATACTCTTTGGATCATAACTTTCAGTATACAATGTGTTTGGAGCTAATTCTTGTTGCGTTGGAATGTAAACGATGAGAGATTTCCGATGATATATAATTTGTCATGTTTCAAATCAAAATCAAGAATTTACTTGAAGTAGCCACTCGAGTAACCTATGAAGAAAATTGTACCATACTCGAGTAGGTACTCAAGTAATCAGATAGAAAACTTCCAGTTGCTCTTGGCCTGCCAACGTTACTCGAGTACACACTCGAGTAATCAGGGAAATCACTTCTAGTTGCTCTCGGCATTTTCAATCCTGCCAATGTTACTCGAGGAGCCACTCGAGTAAAGCACTGTGATAAGCAAAACTTGAAGGTAACACTCGATTAATCTGCAATATTATTATCACACTTCACTCGAGGCACCACCCGAGTATGCAGAGTTATTTAGAAGAGAACTTCAAGTCACTACTCGAGTATGCAGAGTTATTTAGAAGAGAACTTCAAGTCACTACCCGAGTATGCAGAGTTATTTAGAAGAGAACTTCAAGTCACTACCCGAGTAAGCTATGCAGAAAATGGAAGGCCACTGAGTAGCCACTCGAGTAACCTGTGAAGAAACTTGATGTCCACTCGAGTAAGCACTCGAGTAATGCTTCCCAGGAAAACAGAACAACGTCCCGAAGATTCTGGAAATCAATGAAATGATCATATAACTCAGTCTTCTTGCTTCTAATCACTCTAACACTTCATTGTATTAGTGTTTAACGTATTTATCCAGGAATACAATAAAGATATGATGTGAAGAGTCAAAAGGTGAATTTACGGAAGCGGAGCGTCAACGTTCTAACGGCTAGTTTTTCAAATGTGAAGAACGACCAAACGAAGCAATAGGACTCAACGGATAGGTTGAAATACTCATAACGGTCATATCCTACTCAACTATAAATACAAGAGATTCAAGCAGACAACAACAACATATAACATGATAAGATTATGAATCATCCACTTCTACCCGAATACTCTCTGTTCTTATCTATTTTCCACATCATGTATATTTGAGAGAGTTTTTGTAGTGCACTTCAATGTTCATCATATATACTCTGTGAGAGAGTTTGTAAACACTTTCAATTGTATTTCTGAATTGATGTCAAGGTAGAGGGACCTTGAGTGGGTTGATTTCCTTACGAGCAAGTGTAGAGAGAATTGCCGGTAAGACTTTCTGCTCGTAAGACTTATAAGGTGCAAGCAGTAGAGAACGTTGCTGCTCGTAAGACTTACAGAGGTGTAAGCAGGAGAGAACGTTGCTGCTCGTAAGACTTGCACGGGTAAGCAGGAAGGAAAGATCTTCAGGATTGCTCTGCTCGTAAGACTTGCTGTAAGGGGGAGTATCTTAGTAAGAACTTTGTAAAGGCTTTTCTTGTGCCTGCATTAAACAAGAAAATAGTGGATTTGAAAATCTCAGGAGGAGCCTGGGGACTAGACGTAGGCCATCACAGATTGGACCGAACCAGGATAAATCACAGTTTGCATACTCTCTTCCTTAAACTCTTATATTTCCAGTATATATTAACTGTTGATTTATGATTCATTATTTTCATATTTATTGCTTCCTCTAAGATGTAAAAAGATTATCAAAGTTCTTAAGATTTTTATCTTACACCCAATTCACCCCCCCTCTTGGGTGTCAGCCGGTTCTAACAGCGGACAATATGTTTGACTTCTCTTTCAATGCATGATCTCTTCATTGTTTCTCTACAAATATACTTAGGAAACTAAAACAATGAAAGGTTAATCATATAGATAATAAATCAATGATCGTTGGATTAAAAACATGCTTATTGTACTACATTATTAGAGTGGCTACTTGAGTGATCATGCTTTATTACTCGAGTAATCCCTCGAGTAACTTCATTAAAAATAAGCCAAAAAGTAAGTCAACGTTGTTTGACTAGATTACTCAGGTAAAACATCGAGTAATTCATTTTATAAAACTTGATAGACCTAATTACTCGAGTGATCCCTCGAGTAATACTTGCAATTCAAATCTCATTACTCGAGTGGTCCCTCAAGTAAAGATATCAAAATCTTGGCTGAGAGTAACTTCTTCTTTGCTTACCTGATTACTCAAGTAATGCTTCAAATAACTTTATAGATTACTCAAGTGATCCCTTTGAGTAATGTCATTCATTTCTTGGCCGAGAGCTACTGGATAATTTCTTCTCTGATTACTCGAGTGATCCCTTGAGTAATGTCTTAAATAACTCTGTAAATTACTCGAGTGATCCCTTCGAGTAAACCGATACAATTTTTGACAAAGAGCTTCTAGAATGATTTTTTACCCATTACTCAAGTGGTCCCTTGAGTAATGAAGGTCATTACCCGAGGGCTTACTCGAGTAATGTCTTCAAAAATCTCATAGTGTTCCTTTCTCCTGCACTCTGTCTTTCTCTTCATCCTCATTACTTGAGTACCTACTTGAGTAATGTTATTTCCTGCCATGGAAAGCGTAGTTACTTTGTTCAAACCTTTTTGTTTATTATCAAGACCTTTTGCATCATTAATCCAATCTTTGTTATCATCTAAACATATGGGATCTAAAAAAAAAAGCCCCACAGTTATCCTTTTTTGTAGTAGTGAGCTATTATTTTGGTCATAACAATGTTCAGTTTATATAACTAAACCTTCGTTTGAATTATTTAGTTTGATTATGGGTTAGTGGATGACACTTTCTTCTTTTAATTGATTTAATGTTATAGTTGTTAATTTAATTGTGTGATTGACTATCCTGAAACAAGAGAAATTTGATTGGGATTATTTTGGTGTTATAATGGAGCCTAGATATAAGAAATTTAGACTAGACCTTCAATTAAATCATGTAGGATTAAATTTACTAATTTAATTTGTTTGTAGGATAGACATATATCTACCGCCTTACTTAGTCTCATTAGACTTGCACTTAAATTAATCCAATTAAGTACTAATAGCTTAAGACATTAGGGAACAACATTATTGGAATACCTTTTAGTGAATCAAAAGACACTCTTAGGTAAATAAGAGTCATAGACTAGCAATTGAATCAATAAATTAGACACTAAGAAATAACCAAATCTATAATAATCTAAGTCACTGCTTAAGATTTAGAATCGCCTTTAGTTTTAGCTGTATTTAGATTTGATTTTCTTTTCTTTTAGTTAGCTTTTATTCAAATTGTGTTCACTCAACTTAAGCAAAAGAGTAATTAAGGTTATTAGTCAATTGCATTGTTGGTACCAAGTTCTCGTGGGAATGATATTTTACTCATTCTTTATTACTTGATACAGTAGGTGCACTTGCGGAGTTTTAGGCTCTATACCCTAGGGTTCACCTGATTTAACTTAGATTTTTTTCAAGACTTGTTGATAAGGAAACATACACATCAACATGTCCTATTTATAGTTTTGAGATATTCATACGTTTTGTTGATAGGATCAAATTCTTTGAAAGCACCGAACTGAAGAAAAGAAAATCCACAAATTAAAGCAGAAAGTGAGGCCCAAGTGATGAACCTGAACTGATGTATAGACTAAGTGAATTATGATGAATCCTGCCACCAAGTTGAGAATCTTAAGAGTGTGTCAGAGTTTGTTTTAATTTTCTTTTGATTTGTCCATTTTCTTACCTTTTCCATTTTCTGATATTCTTGGGTAGAGTACTCATCAATAGCTCCATGTTAACTCACAGAAATCGATCACATTCTAGCACATTTTTCTTCTCTTTTCACTAACTTTTGGGTATAAATTTTGCATATAAAGAGAGCATTCAAGGAAATGTGATAGAACAAAAGAAAAGTCAATCTTTTACTAAATTATGAGTTAAATGCATATAGCTATGATTATTTGTGAAAGTTAAAGTGTTCACAAAGACCTCCTCTTTGTAGGTGGAAGAAGACAAGTCATAAAAGCTCTCAAAAAATCAAAGAAAGCTCATGGGCTAGGAGGAAGTTACTGTGTTGTTGGAGATCTGGACTTTCTGTGCGATATGCTTCAGCACTTAGTGCTTGGCTGAAGCCAACGAGGGGCAAAATTCTATGTGTCATATGCTTCAGCACACCACAGTGTGCCGAAGCACACGAAAGACAGTACAACCATGTGTTTTACTTGCTGAAACACATGTGGAGGGTTTTTAAGGAAGGATTAGGCCGAAAATTGGGTATTCTGGATTTTGGAGGCTATCTTGGAGGCTTGCTCTGCTAGGGTTTGGAGTTGGAGGTGGAGATTGAGCTAGAAATTGAAGATTTGAAGAGATTTAAGCTTCTCCTTTTGGTTTTTCCTCTCCATCTGCTATTAGTTCCTCATGTTCTGCTGTGTTTCTGGTTTATCCCCATTTTCTCATGGGTTGTATGAACATGTGTAGCTAGATCTTTGATGTTAGGATTATTTTAAACCCTTGTATGGATTAAGCACTCATTTCCCCTCTATATTTGTGATTAATGATTAGATTATGCTGATTTTACTCTTTGCTTAATGCTTCTTGTTGATTGGCCACCAATGAGATTGTTGGGTTCACTTGATAGATGCCTGAGAGGGCTAAATTGAGTGTAGAACTTGAATTTAATCGTGTGAGAACTTGAAATTTGTGAGTTGAATGGATAGTTTTGTCAATGAGGTAGAGATACACTCATTGACCTCACATAACCATATAGGATTTGCAATGAAAACTGGGTTTAATTAATTAATTAAGAGATTAATGAATTAATTAAACTAAACACCTATTTAGAGACTCGAGAGAGCACTTATAGGTAATTTAATATCCTTGGCTAGCATAATATTTCATTAAGAAACACATATTGTGGGGATTCGATTGAGTACTTTTGAAATACAAGGGGGGAAAATAATCCTAACTCCCATTTTATCCTTGAAGTCCATGAATCATTTGTTTTTGTTTTCTTTTTAATTTCAAAATTTGTTTCTCTCTGCTATTGATAATTGTGTAATTCAAAATAGGCAAAAGTGCGATAATTGATACTTGACCGGGTTTTGGAAACAAATCCTCGTGGGAACGATACTTTACTTATCACTTTATTACTTGACGCGATCCGTGCACTTGCAGTAGCGAACACTCCATTAATAAGAAATTCTTTTGATTTCCAGATTCTGTCTAGTATATATATGTCAAACAGTGGTCATATAACACTACAAAAAAAAATGACTTTCGACGGTGACTTGTCTAAACGTCACCGCTAAAGGTTTTCGCTGAAAGTTTTAGCGATGAAAATTTTTGTCGCAGCTGAAACTGTACTTTTAGTGGCACTTTTGTCGCCGCTGAAGGTGACTTTCAGTGGCGACTTTCGTGTTGCCACTAAAAGTATAGTTTCAATGGCAACTTTTTGTTGTCATTGAATGTGACTTTCAACTACGACTTAATACTTTCAGTGGTGACTTTTGTTGCCGTTGAAAGTGTCATTTAAAAAAAAAAAATTACTCTGGTGGTCAACAGCCACCCGTCACCGGCCATCCACATCATCAGAGGCCAGCCACCGTCCACATTATCACGGACGGTATGTCAACTTGCCCCTCACCACCTCACCTTGTGCGACATGTCGCCTCCTCGTTGCACCAGATTTATGTGAAACTCAACTCATTTATGGTCCCTCCAAGGTTTGAACCTAAGACCACCTCTTTGTGTGGCCATGCCTTTACCACTGAGCTAAAAAGAACCTGTTGATTATTCTTACAAAATAATATATATGTATAATATATATATATATATATATATTAAACAACACAAACATAAATAAATATATATTATGAAATATTACTTCTATTGTTAAATATTATATCTATATATTATTTATAATATATTATTAATATATGTAACAAATATATATATACATATATATGTGTGTGTGTGTATTGATGTGTGTGTACTAATATAATACTTTAAAATTATTTTTGAAAAAATCAAAATAAAAATTTAATTAATATCCTATTATTAATTAAAATGTATTAATTTTTTATATTTACTTAACTTATTAAGTGTGTTTATATATAAATGAAGTAATTAAAAAAGAAAATCAAATATAGGTCATATGTATTAATTGATACATTTATGAAATAATTTATTTTATATAAAAGTGTCACACACATGCAAAATGTATAATTATCTTATTTTTCTTTATAATAAATAGCATATTTAGTGTCCTCAAATGTTAAATATCAAATTTAAACAAAATATATATATAACAAATAACATTTGTCGGTGATAAAAACAATCCATAAAAAAAAACTGAACTTGACTTTCAGCGGTAACTAAAGTATGAGTTTCAGCGGCGACTTTTAATAGTGCGACTTAATTGTCGCCGCCATTGAAAGTGTGAGTTTCAACGGCAATTGTTGATAGTCACCGCTGAAAGTGTGAGTTTCAGCGGCGACAAAAAATGTCGCCGCTGAAAGTGCCACTTTCAGCGGCGACTATCAACAGTCACCGCTGAAACTTACACTTTCAGCGGCAACAATTCAGTCGCCGCTGAAAATGATCATTGAAAGTTAGTTTTTTTGTAGTGTAAGGATTTTTTATCTGCAAATTTTTGAAGACTAGCAATAATTATGACTTTATATATGTGATTAATTCTTTAAGCATCAGTTAGACTAATTAACTTTCATCCTAGAACCAATGAGGTTTGGCACAGTTGGTTAAGGTCTTGCCACCCCGATCACAAGGGAGTGTGTTCGAACCCTCTGACCGATGGGGAGACCTCATTGGTAGGCGATCTCGTAAGTCCCTTGTAAGCGCTCGAAGAGCCCGGGGCCGTGCCCTGGCCTTGGTAGGGGACTGGTGCCGAACCTACCTAAACTTTTTATTATCAAAAAAAAAAAAAAACTTTCATCCTAGAAAAAACGCAAAGGAGAGAGCTGAGCAAAATAATGGTTGAGGTGGTGAAGATTTGATTCTGATATGAAAAGCAAAAAAAGTGGAGTGTGCATGTGTTGATGAGAATTAGGAAAAGGATTGAAGATGATTGATGAGACGCGAAGAAATTAAAAGCAAAGGAAAGCTCAGGGTCACGTTAGCTAGTTTCCACTTCAATAGTGATACATACATACGTACATTCTGTTGCCTTAATCTTTCCCTCAATCACGACCATGTTCAACTGCACATATATATCCTGTTGAAAGAGATGGTACAAGTTGACTTAGCTTAGTTAAGGCTCTTCAACTTCTGGTCCAACCTAACTAGTTATGAAAGGTACTTGTGGAGACAGATTGGGTATATATATATATATGGTTTATGTTTTGCCGTATAAAAGAACATAAACCAAACAATACAGTGCTGATGATGATTAGGTCAGTTGTCCCCTAGAGTTCCCCAGAACACTTCACTGAGTATGATATATATATATATATATATATATATCACTGAAGTATTTGGGGGAACTCTGGGTGCCATCTGACAACCGACTATACAACTCCGAGACAACATTAACATGCTTTAAGGTTCAGTGAGTGTATATATATCTTCAACATTCTTGAATTTGCCGTGCTTTATCCTTCATTGTATTATCATCATCTCTTGTCCTTCAAAATAATATTACTGTGCTTTATAAACTCAATCAAAATGTGAAACCCAATTTCATCAGTAGTATATATACAATGTTAATCATATTACGAATGGGGGTGTTAATATTACTGTGCTTTATAAACTCAATCAAAATGCTGCCCCTTAATTTTGAGCCCTTCCCGAATGTTTTTTTATGGTTCTTTTGATTATTAGGTTTTACATAAAATGAGTGATATTTTGATATCTTAAAAGAAAAAAGGGGCTATTTTAGAGTTTTAAAAATTTTAAAAATTGAAAAAAGCTCATTTTATGCCCATAAGATATCAAAATATTACTCATTTCATGTAGAATCTAATGATAAAAAAACATTCAGTATGGGCCCCAAAATTGAGGGGTAGCCAGTGGTGCGGTTGACATCCCCAACCCATCATGTTATACAATGTGTTTGTATTTTAATTTTCTCAAAATCTATGATTTTTTGCTTTGATTGTTGGACTTGAAGAATAGTCTGCAAATGAAACGGATGATTTCAAGGAAGAAGTGGGAGACGGATATATGGTCATTACCAGAGAGAAATATAGTGATATGGAAGTTAGCTAGAAAACAAAAGCAGAAGGTGCATTTTAGTTTGTGTGTGATGTTTGAAAATGTAAAACATACATTGAATTTGAATTTTGTCCTTAATTACGTAAGTAGTCCTCTACATTTCTGTTACTCATGCAGTAATTTAATTATGTTATAATAGATCCCAGCATTAATCTTAATCTTTTTTTATTAGTGCTTTATTCTTAATCTTAGCTTATCAGGCTCAACAAATATCTTAATTTCTGCAGTTTTAAACTTCAAGATCCAATATCTATAGTCCTGGAGGAAACTAAATGGAGTCAAGACCATTTTTCATTTTTCAGTTCTAATTAAGCTTTGAAGTGAAAAAGTAAATAAAAAAAATGATATTTAATTTGCTAGAGAATACCACCTTTATATATAAGAGAGAGCACAAACAACGTTTGTGTTCGTCGTTTAGCTTCCACAAGTATACGGGTCGCAAGTAATAAATTAGTGAGAAAATGAGTGTTAATCCACAAGGACTATGACAAAAGCAAGTTAACTAATATAACCATGTTCTTAATTAGGTTGAATGGAATCATTTGAATTTGATCAAGTTAATTAAAGACTTTTGATAAAAATAACAAGGCAAAACAGTGGAAACTAAGAAATTGGGTTTAACTTCAAGAGGTATAAACTTAGGATTACTTCTTCCCCATTGTATTTCATGAAACTATGCAAATATCCACTTATGTTGATTAAATGAGTGTATATGCTAGTCAAAGGTTCTAAAATCATCAACCAAGCTCTCTTAAGTCAAGATTGATTTTTAATCTTCATTAAAAATATTCAATCTCTTGTTTATAACTAATGAAAACCATCTTTCCAAAGCAATCCTTCAATTGACTATGCTAGGTTGTTAGATATATCTCTATTTTAACAACAAACCATCCATTTAATCCCTAAACTTCAAGTCTAGCATGATTTTTCTTAAGTTCTACAATCAAAATAGCTTTCTCAAGCATCTTCCAATTGAACAACTCTAATCATGTGGTGATCAAGCACAAGATAGCATTAAGCTCAAAAAAATCAACATATATATACTCATTAACCAACAAAAGCAAGATAATCTAGTAGTTTCAATCCATACAATGGGTAAAAGTAATCCTAATTGAGAGTTCTAGCTACTCATGTTCAAATACAAAGAAATGCTATACATAGTTACTGAATAAATGAAGAAGCTAAGTGGAAAAAGATGAGAAAAAAAAAAGAACCAATGTGGAAATCCCAAAATCTCCTTTGAGAAGAGTACCCAAGCCTCCAAAATCCTCCAAATCTCTCTCCCAAGCTCTTCCTTTTTGTGCCTCAGCTTCCCAGAGTGTAGAGTGTGTGTTTTTGGCACTCTTCCCTAAGTTAAGTAGTGTTTTTTTGCTTCTGAAATAAAACGCATAGCTGCACTTTTTCAAGACTTGCTACGGCAAGTCTGTCAACTTGCCATAGACAGTTACATAGAGAGTCAATTTTCCTTCAGATTCTTGACTTACAACAGCAAGTTTGTCAACTTGTTATGGCTAGTTACGCAGAGAGCATATGAAGAGTACTTGCCACGGCAAGTTTTCCAACTTGCTGTAGCCAGTTGCACAAAGAGCAAACAGAGATGACTTACTACAACAAGTTTGTCAACTTGTTGAGGCTAGTTACACAGAGAGTAAACTTCTCGAGAATGTTTACTTGCCACGGCCAGTTGGTCAACTTGCTGAGACAAGTTGCAGAAGTTCCTTATATCTTTGCACTGCATCACCTCCTTTGCTCTTTCCTTGATTCTTGGTTCTTATAGGGCTTCAACACTTGTCTTCATCCTCCTCCAAAAGAGGGAGGATTTATAAATTCTTAATTGAATCACAAATATAACAAGAATTTCTTTGATTTTTGCTTGAGACTTTGATATGAACATTTTCTTCTATACACTTCTTTCAATGTACATTTTGAACCCAAAAGATAGGTAAAAAGAGAAGAAAATGTGTTGGAATGTGTTACAAGTGTAGATAATTAATTAAATAGTGCAAGTGTACACTGTTGTAATCAAGTAAAACAGAAGTGAGTAGAGTATCATTCCCACGAGGATTGATCACTAAGTACCAAAATGGGTAATTTTAATTCTATTTAGTCAATCGATTAGTTGGTGATTGAGAGTACAAAATAAAAGATGATTAAATATAAGTGCAAATGATATGAAAGCAACTATGAGAAAAAGCCCTAGGGGTCAGATTTCACTTAACAAATTCTAGATTGAATCACTTATCTTTTCTAGCCCAATTTACTCCATATGATTTATAGTCGAATTTCCCTAATTTAATTACTAGCTTCTTCCAAGGTCAAGTAATTCTATAATTAATTGCTAATCCACTATATTCCTATATGAATTTAAGCAATTAATTATGCATTAAGATTTATGGAACTCAGTAAGACTACACAACTCATATAAATATATTCCTATTTCATATGCAAGTTATGGTTTTAATTATAGGATCTATACACATGCATCTCCTTCCAGTCTCAACATGCATATTGAAATCATTCAAAAGATGGTCAGTCAATCGAAAGCATTAAGAATAATAATTAAAACTCAATCATGAAGGAGAAATTCAAACTAGATTTAATAAGTTAAGATTCAATCCATCATTTGTAAGCTACGTCATCACCCTAGGAAAATGAAAGTTTAGCACATGATAACATTAAAAACAAAACAAAAATAAATTAACATTGCATAAAGCTTGAATGAAAACCTCAAAAATACTGCATAAACTTGAATATTAAATTCTCAAACATAAATATACAACCAAAAGATGCATGAAAAATGGAGAAATCTAACCGTCTATTTAGGAGGTAAAACCTTCCATGTAGGCGGTATGCAAAATGTAATACAATCCTAATCCTTCCAAGATGGAGGCATGCAAAAAGTAATACAATGCATGAAATTAAATCTAAAAAATTATTACAATGAACTCAGAAATGTTAGAGAAAGATCTCTCCCAGTTAGAAAAGGACCTCTCCCTGTCGTAGAAGGAAACCTCTGCTTCTTTTCCTCCTCTCTCGAGCTTGGCCTTGATATCTATTTATAGGGGAAAAACCGCGTGCTACAGTGACTGCTATAGTGATCTGGCAGCTGCTACAGTGATGACATTGCTATAGTAAACTTCCATTTTTTCCCTATTTTTATTTTTAAATACTATTTATTCCAAAAACATTATTTATTTATTAATTACAACTAAATTTATTATATTAAACTCAAATATCGTCCATAAAATCATCATATAAGGGAAAATAAATATGCAAATATTTTAATTTTCAGAATGTTATGAATTTCTAAGAGTCAACAGTTCATCAAGTTTTTGAGTGGTTACATTAATTTAATTGTTGTCCATGTATAATTAACTTAAATTCTGTATCCGGCTGAGTTTTTTTTTGGATTAAAATTCCATGCCTGTACTCCAACTTAGTCCAACAATAAATTGAATTGATAAACATGTTTGTTTGTTTTAACCTCAGTAGTAATAATAATCAACCTTCAATTGAGAGAGTTATGTATCTTAAATTAAATTTGACAATGCTTAAATTTGATACATTTAAAGAAAATTTATTTTATTTATAATGAAGAATGGGTATGAATCGGGTCTGAATCATTTTAAGTAGTCTTTGGCCCCTTCCTATTGGTTTCTCAAACTCCTTTGAAGCACTAATATCCTTCTTCATTGGTACTTCAGAACATATAACCTGCCAAACAAAATACTTCCTCCGGTCCTTAACATACCTATTCACTAACAATATAATCCTTTTTTTTGCAACAATATAATCCTGTTAACAATATTCAAGAGAATTTATTCATTGTATAGCAAAGTCAATTGCTGGATTTTGCAAGCTCACCAGCCAATATAACTCAATCAGGTGTCAACTTTCAACTAACTAAATTAATTAAAACTAAAATTCATATATATACTCTTATTAACCATCAAACGATCTTTTACAAGCTAAGCCACAACTTAAACAAGGGCAATCTAGCCAACTTGACAGAGCTCAGACATAGCTCTCATTGTATACATATATGGTTAAAGTACAATTTATTTAAGGAAACTCAAAGTGAGTTTGGTGAATATTATTGTAAAACATATAGATGTCTTTTCCTTTTGTAGCTCTGCTATTCTTTTTTCCTTTCATAGATTTAATCTTATGTCCAAGTCACTTTTAGCTGTGTTATATATTATGCACCACGTAAAATAGTTAAATGTTATTAAAGTTGTCATATGAGACGATTAGATTTTAATATTATCTTTATTAATTACACTAAATTATAAAAGCATAATCCCTCCTATATTATTTTTAATGGCCTCTCATCCCCTGCTATTCGTTAACTTTACAATAATATCTTTCCTTCCTCATTTCAAACAAACTCTCTGCATTGAGATGCGTTCATTAGCTTTGTGCGTCTCCACGGGACTCCGAGACATCGAACCAGGACCTAGTTTCGGTCCCTGGGGGAAGAAATATCCACATCTGATATCGGGTGGAGGATGACAAGAATATTGTCCATTGACTACCAAAGCATGAATCGACTGATTGTGGGTTGTTCGAGCTTAACCAATGGTCTCGTGTTTGAGCCCTGGATATATAGCCTCGACAATTGTTTAGAGGTAGCAAAGTTCCTAAGCCAACATTCCTGTGAATCAGACTAGTTGTTTGCTATTAACACCAGATGATGTGGATAAATAAAAAAACAATACTTAAACAAACTTCATTTTGGAAAAACCAAAAGGCTAAGCTGAGTGAAATGGTCCAGGGTGAAAATTTGATTCTGATATGAAAATCAACAAAAGTAGAGCATGTCAAAAAGGATCCATGAGATGTGAAGGAAAAAGCAAAGGAGAGCTCAAGGTCACGCTTCTACTTCGACAATGATATAGTACTCTCCAATCCTTAATATAAAGACTTATTTATCTAACTTGACCAATAAACTGTTGGTCAGGGTGGTAAGTGGCCTCGCCCCCATAAATAGGAGAACACAAGTTTGAATCCCAGGAAGCGCACTTGTTGGGAGAGGTGAAAACCCTTTGTGCACTAAGCCTTGAAAGGGGAAACCTTCCATATTATATAAAAGAAAGAATTATTTATCTAATTTGAAAAGATTAAAGAAGGGAAAATTCCAAAAAAAATACCCTGGAAATTAGAAAAGAACAAATCAGAGCTTCCAATTATCAAAATCCCATGTCAGTATAGTGTCAGTACAATGGAGGAATCTGGGATTATAAAATCTGGACAAAAAGACACTACTGCCCTTGATCCCTTCATCTTCTTCTCCTTCTCGCACAGCTTGGAATTATTTGGGAAATTTTTTTTGGCTTTCCTCCACCGGCTGATTGATCCAATGTAATTCAGAGAATGAGTTTTGAGTTTTCAGTGTTGAGACCAAGCGCTTGTCTAGCGTACTTCAGTTGACGCACTTCTTGAGGGCTAAGGAGCAGTGGGAGTTGATGAAACCAGAGCACCGTTGATGAGGAGGGACGGCGAGGGGTGTGAATTAAGGTACAAAGTTGTGAAACAAGAAAGTGAAGTTGTTAATGTAAAATATGGTGTTGTTAATAAAGAGACAGGTGTTATTATTGGCCCTGAAACTTGTTAATTTCAAACTTATCCCTATAATGTATTGACTTTTGAGCCGATGAAGCTAGTAGCACCATTGATGAGGAGGGATGGCGAGGGGTGTGAATTGAGGTACGAAATTGTGAAACAAGAAAGTGAAGTTGTTAATCTAGAAAATGGTGTTGTTAATATAGAGACAAGTGTTGTTATTAGCCCTGAAACTTGTTAATTTCAAACTTATCCCTGGCATGTGTTGGTTTTTGAGCTGATGAAGCGAGTAGCACCATTGACGAGGAGGGACAGTGAGGGGTGTGAATTGAGATACGAAGCTGTGAAACAAGAAAGTGAAGTTGTTAATCTAAAAAATGGTGTTGTTAATATAGGGATAGGTGTTGTTATTAGCTTTGAAACTTGTTAATTTCAAACTTATCCCTGGCATGTGTTGGTTTTTGAGCTGATGAAGTTTGGAAATGGGTGTTAGGGATAAGTTTGAAATTAACAAGTTTTAAGGCCAATAACAACACCTGTCCCTGTAATGACCCAAAATGGGATTAAGGGCTAATGACTTCAATAGTGATGTAATTGTTGTTAATTAATCCTTTTGAAGAATATGATGTTAATTTTGATTTAAATGTGTTATAATCAGTGCCTAAACCCTGCATTCAAGCATAATTATGTGACAAAGCTTAAAATGAACCTTAATGGTAGGGAGGGCGCATGATTGAGTGAAATAAAGATAAAAATATGTTTAGTGGTGATTTGAGTGGGATTGCCATAATCAGGGGCAATATGGGAAAAAGGAAAGTTACTGACCAATTGTCAGTTACCAAAGAGAAAACTCATAGGTAATTTAAGATCAATAGTTAGGATTAATTGTTAAGTGATCAAGAGGTGGAATCCTATGCTTGTGTGCCTATGTGTGTGTTCATGGTAAAGAGGACAAGATCTTGCCAAGTGTCAAAGTGTGAGCTATGGGGTTTGGTTATGTCAATACCCGTTTCCATTTCGATAATCGAAGAGTAATAAAGACGGAATTCAATGGGCATACAGAAAAGTACAATTATACTGATAACAATATTCGTTTACAATCCCAACGTCGTTCGTTTACAATTCCGATATTGTTCGTCGACGGAAACAGAAAATACAGTGGAAGTTTTAATATTTACAAATTATCCAAAATATTAAGGCATAGACTAAAGCACAACCACGTTCATATCCTCGCCTCGAGACACGTGCCACTCACTTTTCGGCGTCAACGTCTTTGCCCTTTTTCCCACTGGTACCTGCTGAGGTGTTTATTTAAAAATAGGGTGAGATTCCGAAGAATCTCCGTAGAGACATAATATCGTTCATAGAAAATGTGAAAAGTAAATATGTCATGCGCCAAGGTATGCACAAATTAATGAACAATATAAACACATCATCGTCATCATGTATACATGAGTAGGGCCCAGCCCCACAATCTACACCGGTTGGACTTCTGCCAACTCCCAGTGTAAGTGCACCTATGGCACTAACAGCCTTTCTCTAGGCAAATCATGTTATTAATAAAGTGCATTTACAAAACAATGGCATCCACACAATCACATAACTTATGGCATAGTGTATGAAGGATAATGTCCCTACCTCAATGCTTTGATATCCCCTATTTAATAGTGTCTCGTAAAGCGTGCTGTCCTGGCGTCCGACTCGGTCCTAAAATATTAAATGTACCAGAAATAGGTCATAACCTATCCAAGTATCATTTTAGACTATTCCATAGTGTTTATTGTGGTTATATTAGTCTATGGTGAAAATTTACAAAAATGCCCCCGGGAGCCCGGCCCGGCCCGATGGCACGTTTTCCCAAAATTTTGACTAAGGCTATTCTGACTTATTTTCGCCCAAGGAATCCATTTCCGGGCTCAAAATTACCAAATTCACTGTCAAATTACGAAAATACCCTTGACAGCCCCTATTTAGGGATTTCAGTGGCGTTTTCGTAATTATGCTTTTTCGGCCTCTACCGAAAAAGTGCCCAACTGTAACCCCACCTATTTTTGCCCACTGAGTCCAATGGAACCATTTATTTCATGAAAATCCAACTCCTTGTACCAGTTCTGGTTCTGGCCGAAATATTAAGGAAAAATGGAAAAAAATGGGGTTTTGTGTTTTAGCTCCCAAAACTTGTACTTTTCCATTTCTAATCCTTGATTAACCCATTTAAACACTTCATAATCATGATTTAAAGGATTTTGGGCAGCATAACCCCTTAGGGTTATGGCTTTTCTAATTTTACAACTCAACTCAAAAATCATAAAAACCAAACAATAATTATCAACAACAACAACTCAAGAAGGTAAGATCATGAAGTTACCCTCTTTGGCTACTTGGTTTCCTCTTAATCTAGGATCTTCCTCCCTCTCTTCTTGATCTCAAAGTGTCTCTTCACCACCATGGATTCATGAGAAACGAGAGTTTAGAGAAGAATCTAAGGAAATGCTATAATAAAAAAAAAAATCAAAGGAACCACCTTACCTTGACCTCTTCTTCTTCCTTCTCTCTAATCTCAAGCTTCACAAAATCACTCTCTCTTCCTTTTTCCTATGACTTGTGCGTGAAGTGTGAATGAAAGAGGAAGGAGTTTGTGTTATATTATTTTAGTCTTCTTCCTTCCTAACCATTGATTTAATCAAGGGCCTAAGTTGTGACACATGTCACCATCTTCTCTCCCCTCATGATCATTCCATTAGTTACTTATTAAATTTGAACCAATTGCTTCTTGTTTGGTCCTAAAAAACGTCCATCCCCTCTCTTCTTCAACTATTCCATCATTCCTCCAACTAAGTCAAAATGTGCACTCCACTATGTAATCATGTTGCTTATTTCTTCACTCAAGCTTCTATCCTCATGCACTCCATCACCACTCTATTTTGTGTGTACTCAATCTTGGTCATGATTTCCTTCTACATATGACATGTGATCATGCATCAATTAATTTTTTCCCCTCTTTCTTTCATGTTGGACGAAAATTAGAGAGGAAGAGGAGAGAAAATTGTTTTGCACAATTCCGTAATTCACACAATTGATTTTATGTATAATCCCCCCTTAATTTCTCAATTCTTGATTTATTCCACCAAGAATAATCACATTATGTATTTTCTTTTATTTTCCTTGATTAATTAGAGTTAACTCAAATTAATTGGAAAATAATTAATCTTGGGCTAAATTGGCAAAATTATGATTTTGCTATCCCCTTTGTAATTTAATTCAATTCTTGAATTAATTTGCCCATTTCCTTATGAATATGAACATTTCAAAATTCACAAGATTCAAAATTCATGAATATTCACCATTTTATTGAATTATTCAAATAATTACAATATATTTTTGGTGAATAAAATTTGGGATGTTACAGGTTAAATTGTCAAACCATTTTCCCTCTCTCTCCTCTCTCCCTAAGTCGGCCAAGGGGCCTTTGGGAGCCCAAAAATCTGCTTCTATCTTCATCATCCTCACCATCTCATTTCTCTCTCATCTAACCTCCATTTTCGTTGAGATCAAGCAAGAAAGAGAAAGGAAAATCTCAAAGTTTAGGTGAAATCTTGACCTTGAATGCTCAAACTCACTTCATTAATATTGTTCACGTTGATGAGGGCTTTCATCCTATGGTTTTAGATTCTCAAGAGAAGGTGTTTTGGTGTTTGAGAAAATTTGAAAGTTGAAGAATTAAGGGATTTACTTTGGGAAGAGAAGGAGGTGAGTGTTTGTTATATTTTGATATAACTATTGTGATTATTAATTGACCTTTGGGAATTTTGGATTTTTGACCTGATTTTGGGGTAATTTTGAAATATATGAATTGGTTAGTGTATTGTGGTGGAATTGGTGTTAAGTTATGTCTTTGTGCTATTGAAATTGATTTGGAATTTTGGAATGGAAAGGATTGCAATGTTGAGTTTTGAATTGTGTGATTATGTGACATGTTGTGGCTATCTTGTAACATGTCAAGGGAAGTTGAATTTAGTTGTTTTGATGGCTCCAATGGATTACTTGCAAAATTTTGTGTGGAAATGGTGTTTGTCTGGAGTTTGGGAACCATTGGAAATTAATGTGTGAATCTGAAAAATCTGGAATTTTGCTAAGTCTAAAATGCAGTGCAGGGACCCAACTTTGTATGATATTTTGACATAGAAAATGGTGTCTAATTGTTATGAAACTTTTCATATTTGAAGGTCACATTGCAAGATTTCTATGAATATAAAATTTGTGTCATTCTGAATTTTGTGCACAAAGATATGACCATTTGAAAATCATTCAGGAGTCAGGTCATTGGTTGGCCGTGGCCTAAAAGGCTACCCACGACCCAAATCTTTCTGACCATCTGTTGGTCGCGGCCCAGGGGGCTGGCCGCGGCCAACCATTCAAAATTGGCATTTTTGAACTTTCAAAGATGGTATTTGAGCAGGCTTCTCCCAACCCTTTAGGTATAAGTCTAGGCTTCTAGTAGCCACCTAAAGAGTTGAAATGATAACCAACTCTAAGTGTTATGAAAGTGAGAAATTGGAATAGAGAATTAATCTGCCATTCTTAACTTTGGTTTATAGGGTTCGACATTTGCCCTGATCGTGAATGAACTGTGCCAGAGCATGCTCAGAAAGAACCAGGTAGTGACGCTTCTCTTATGCTATTGTAAATGCATTTTATGTATGTTGATCATGTTATGTGATGATTTGTGATGTTCACTACTAAAAAAATGCTTTTAACGTCTCTTTTTTGGGCCTTTTAACTTCTGAAAAAAGGGGGACGTCTATCTGAGGGACGTAGAAAAAAATATCAATAATGTCCGTAAATAGGGGACATGTTTGGGGACGACTTTAGACGTCCCCAGTTCTTTATGGGGACGTCTAAAGTCCACTTTAGACGTCCCCAATTTTGAATGGGGACGTCTAAGGTGCACTTTAGACGTCCCCAAAAAGAACTGGGGACGTCTAAGTAACGAATAAGTTCTTCCTAAGTCCCTTTTTAGTTTAAAGACGTTAAAAGTTTACTTTTTTTAATGGCATTTTTTAATATATATATATATATATATAACTGTCTGGAAAATTTAAACTGCAGAAGTAGGATGGAAACAACAGAAGACATAGCTGCCATGACACACTCTTTCCTCTGTTATGCTAATTGAAACAATGACCAGGGATTTAATAGCTAGTTACACAGCTACTAGTAGATAGCAAGAGTAGCACAAAAGCTCAAACTGGAGGAGTAATACCTTGAAACACAGTGATCAACCCCAAGGCTCTACATGCAATAACTTTAAAGAGTAGCAAACTAATTAACTAACAAACTACACAACAATCTATATCCAACAACAACAACGCTAATTATATATACAATATATAGAACCACCACAAAAGTATGTCCTACACAAACTACTAAAGACTTTACTCTGGTATACGTTGAAGAAGATGTCCAGCCAAAAAGTCTCTGATCATATTTATGTTTTCATATAAGTAGGCATCTTTATTGTCAAAAATATGCAAATTAGAAAATAAGCTTAGATGAAATAATGAATCAAGTGAATGAATGAATTTGCCATTGAATTACAACACCAAAAATATTATCCTTTGAGAATGAAGAAGCGATTACTTGTTCAAAATCTGTCGTAATGCCACTCTTAATGATGTTAAACATATAAAGTAAGACATAGTATCCACATTCCCAGCCGCCAGGTTGTTGAGGGCACTATAAATCAAAAGCAAATGGTTAAAATCAATAAAGGCATATCTAAAACGGCCGTCAATCAAAAGAACTTGATTTGAAACTACGTACCTTTGGAAACAACCATTTCGGCTCTTTGCCAACTTTACGATTGCGTGGCCCGCCAAGCACTCGATATGTCTGGCATGCCCTATCATTAAAATGAAAATCAACAGAAATTAGAATAAGTCATTTAAGTCAAGAATCAAGAAGTAATGAAATACAAAAAAATAACATACGTGTTGAAGACGTTTTTTGTTTCTTTGTCTGGCCTTTTATGCAAGGAATCAAACTAATAAACTACATGGAACCAAGGACAGAGAACACACAAACTCCAGTGGTAACTATTACAACAAATACAGAGTAAAATGAAGTTAGATCGCAAGGCAATTATTTATTAAATATCTCAAATAGACAAAATTAAAGTGCGTACCCTTGAACAATCGGTGCTAGATAACAATAATAGTCATTCTCTCCCATTGTGAAGCCCTCATAGTAAGTCCTTTTTTGCACAGTATTCGTATCCCTTGTCATATTTGCAGGACACAAGAATCCATATAAATAAACTCTTTGCATGTCAATGCATATACGACGGAAGGAGCTATAATAGAATTAAAATGACGAATGTATTAGCCAGTGAATATATGAAACCAAAAAACCATTTCACTAAATAAAGGAAAAATGAGAAATTTAAAAGTTACAGGATTGCAAATTTGACCCATCTTGCATCTATCTCCTTCAACTTAATAAATTGTTTAAGGTCTTTTTTATCAATTGTGCAGGGATACTCTAATTTCTGGCCCACAATCCCTAGAGGCATATGCAAATCGATCTGGCGGACTCCTTTATAGATATGCTGCAGTCGTGCTAAGAAGGGCCATTTTCCTGCTTCCTGCTTATTCTTTAAGAACATAAACAAACATATTGTTAGTATAATGCCAATAGATCTCAAGTAAAAGTGAGGTTGTTCCATACCATTGGAGGTGTTGCCGCTACTAAGCCAATAAGATATACAGGCCAAAGGATGAAAGATCCTTTCACCTGAGCTATCATGGCAACCTCGCCATCAAGAATAGGGATGGTTGTACCTTCTTCCCCCTCTCGAACACACGTCACAGTCACCCTACGTAAATGTGGTGAAATTTGCAGATGATGGTGGGTGGTAGCTTGTGTCTGAATGAGAGCATCTGCAACTACACGCAGCAGTGGGGCATCTAAAGAGAGGATGGCAGTTTCTCCCGGCGCTAGAGTGGGAGAAGGGTTGCCAAGTGGTTCCTCTACCGGGTTGTAACTTCCTTTGGTGCTATGGAAGGCTGAGGATGAATGGGTTCTACGATCGGTAGTTGCCATCTGTGATTCAAACATCTTCATCATTTCAACTCATAGCTCAGGCATCAGCTCAAGATGTAGCTCTGGTAACAGCTCTTGTTGGAGCTTGTCACGAAGGTTGGCATCGAGCTCTTGTGAGACTTCCTGGTGAATCTTAGCCACAAGCTCCCTACTGGGTTCAGCTTATGATGAATAAGAATGTGATGCCCGGCCAAAATACTTCATGACACGAACTCCCCCTGCCTCCCCTCGAACATGACCGGGGTGATCTGCCTTCTCAATCACGGTTGACAAGATGTCCATCTGTCCACTTGGAGTGAACAAACCTTGGCTACTATGATCTTCCAGTTCATCCTGCAGCATAAAAGTTATCGTAAATGAAAATTAAGTACTCCCAATATGAAAAAAACTTTATCCTTATGCTCTAACTACTTACAATCCTTGCAGCAACCTCAGCAATAGTCAGATTTATGTACTTCCCACCCTTAATCCTCCCTGCTTTCCATTTTTTATGACGTAAAGGTGGTGGCGGGGTCTGGACCACAACGGTAGGATTTGATATTGCTGCTTCCTTCAATTTCTCCAACTCTTCTGCCATCATCTTTCGCTCAAGCTTCCGATAACCACTACGAGACATGTAATGTTGATACTTATTAGCTGCTTGCCTCTCTGCATTTGCTGTACTTAATGCCTATGAAAGGAAAACAATGAACACCAAATCAATAATGTCAACTATATTTCAAATAAACCACTGTGATGATAGAAATCTTACCAAAAAGTTTGGATTTTCTCGTGATGCCATAAACAACCTCCAGTCCTCCGGAGACAAATACGTATACTCCTAACATGGATCCGTACCCTGTAGGTCCCTTCGAATGTAATCTCGTGTAAGCCTGTTCTTGAAATCTTTCTATCGTAGATGAACCTCCCTTATCCACTCCTTGTACATCACCACAGTATCAAAGACATCATAGGTTTGCTGCAAGGTAAAAACATAAGTTAATTATATTTGAAGCAATAGGAATAAAGATATATAAGCAAATGTATTGAAACTTATATATACCAAAAGCTGTTGCCAAATCAAGTCTTTTGTTTTTGGTGGAACCAATTTCCAATTATCATAGATAATGCAAACTTTGCTCCGACCCAAATAACCTAAGTAGCTAATGAAATGGTCTTCCTCTGGACCAATTGGTTTCAAATTGTCATCAAAGTCAATATGCAACCTCTCCTGTTGATAGTGATGACGTGCTACCAAAGAAGGCAATTTTGTACTGCTTCTAACCCTTCTTCTCGCAACGGGTTCAGGCCTATTTATTTCATTGTCCCTATCACTTTGTGAGTCACTAGAATTGTCCATATTCCTGTAAGCACAAAAATCATTGTCAGATAGGTGAATAAGTTGTAAGTAAATGAATAAACTAACTAGTTATAAAACAAACAGCACACATTACTATTTTCTAAGTTAAGCTCTTACTCTATATTGTTTCCCATATTCCTTAACCATGATCATTTCTGATAGCATATTCTTCATCATCTACCAATTCTACTTTACTTGTTGTAGGTGGATTAATTGTAAAAGATGGTGTGCCGTCAAGGTTGAAGGTTGGATCACCATGCTTCTGTTTTTTACTTTGAAGTACAATGAAATTTTTTTATTTGCAGGATCTGTGACATAAAACACTTGTTTCGCCTGGCTTGCTAGAATGAAGGGCTCATCCCTATAACCTACTCTTTCAAGATCAACTGAGATAAATCCAAATTGTTGATCTATTACCATAGCATTATTGCTAATCCACTTACATTTGAATAAAGCAACTTTGAACTTGTTGTAAGTAATTTCCCATATTTCTTCTATCACTCCATAATAGGCTATGGATGCTAATATGGGGTTTTTGTCTTTCGAACTGGAAAAGTGCATGGCTTCAGCTTCTACTATCACCCAACTATTTTGCAGGGTACTTCTATCATCTTGATCTTTTGTGTAGAAAGAATACCCGTTTATATCATAACTGCTCCAAGTAATGATCTGAAATGAAGGCCCCTAGGCTAGCCACTCTATTGTCTCAGACACACCAGTCTCATGTAAAACCTTTTCCTGAAACCACTCTATGAATGTCTTGTTGTGCTCAATAGAAATATGCATGTTATTCTTCCTTAGATTCATGTTCTTCAATCTTTTTCTGTGTTCATCTATGTACGGTTGAACTTCTGCCATGTTATTCAGGATATAAAGGTGTGCTTGCAACACCTCTTCACGAGGCATAGTCTTCACTTTCAGTCCTCGTGTTCCCTTGCTTCTCCCATCTTCATGCCGAGATTATTCCTTCTTCCCTGATAGATAATCGCTGCAGAAGTCCATAGCCTCTTCAACTACATATCTTTCAACTATTGAGGCTTCTGGTCGATAGGGAGTTTTAGAATACCCTTTTAAGATCTTCATGTATTGCTTGAAAGGGTACATCCACCTCAGGTAAACTGGACTGTAGAGCCTTACCTCCCTTACCAAATAAACTATCAAATACACCATTATATCAAAAAATGAAGGAGGAAAGTGCATCTCTAATTGGGACAATATAATATAACCCTAAGCTTCCAGTTCATCCAGCTTTTCAGTGTCAATGACTTTGTTACAGATAGTATTAAAGAAAACACATAATATTGTTACAGTGGTTCGAACTTCATCTTTCATAATGCCTCTAATAGCTACTGGTAATAGTTGTTACATCAACACCTGATAATTATGGGACTTTATTCCCACTAACTTCAAATCGTCAATTGCCACATACCTTCTCACATTCGAAGAATACCCTTATGGCATCTTAATTTTGTACAAACACCCACACAAACTTCTTTTCTCCACTTTTGATAGTGTATGCGCTGCTGGCTCCATGTATGCCCTCCTACCATCATCTCTTAGTTATGGATGCAATCATTCTCTTATACCCATATCAATAAGGTCTAGTCTCACACTAATCACATCCTTAGTCTTCCCTGGTATATGCAAAAGCATTTTGACAAGGCTATCACAAACATTTTTCTCCACGTGCATCACATCAATACTGTGTCTCACGTCAAGAATACACCAATATAGAAGATTAAAGAAAATTGATCTCTTCTTCCATATGTTCTTCTCACTCGCAGTCTTCTGATTCTTACCGAATAAGACATTGATACGTTCGACCCCACTGTATACCTCCTCTCCTTTAATGCCTTCGGAGCCATTCCATGTTCTGGCAATCCGTTAAAATGCTTTCTTAACCTACGATGCGGGTGGAACCTATCAAGAAACCTCCTGTGACCAAGGTAGACCATTTTTCTTCCATGCTTAAGTTGGTGGAAGTGAGTGTCTGCTTCACATATCGGACATGCTTTATGCCCCTTCACACTGTACCCTAACAAGTTTTCGTATGCAGGGAAGTCATTTATTGTGGTGAAAATCATTGCACGTAGCTTGAAGGACTCCTTCGTATATGCATCAAACACATCTACGCCTTCCTCCTACAACTTCTTCAAGTCCTCAATCAAAGGCGCCAAGTAGACATCGATATCATTCCCAGGCTGTTTTGGTCCAGAAATCATCATAGAAAGCATCACATACTTGCGTTTCATACAAAGCCAGGGGGCAAGTTATATATTATAAGGAGTACTGGCCACGCACTGTGTGTGCTATTAAGAGTTCCATACGGATTGATGCCATCTGTACAAAGCCTAAGCCGAAGGTTTCTCAGCTCGCTGCCAAATTCAGGGAACATTTCATCTATTTTCTTCTACTGTGGAGAGTCAGCCAGGTGCCGAAGGTATTTCCAGTCAGATATTCTCTCATATGAATGCCATCTCAACTTCTTCGCTTTTTTTTTTCAGTCCCAAACAAATGTTTAAAACGCGGTATTATTGGAAGATATCACAAAACCTTTAAAGGTTGACTTTTAGTTGCCCCATCGCCACAGCCGCCATCTTTCTTCACTTTGTATCGTGCAGTTTGACACTTAGGGCACTCACTCAAACCTTCATACTCCTTTCTGTACAGGACGCAGTCATTAGGGCAAGTGTGTATCTTTTTATACTCCATACCCATAGTAGATAGGATTTTCTTGGCCTCATACATACGATTTAGAAGTACATTATCATCTGGAAACATATCACACAACAGTTCAAGCAGCAATGTGAAACTACTATTGGTCCACCCATAAGTTGCTTTTAAGTTAACCAAATGTAATGTTCCTGTCAGCCGTGTGTACTTACTCCCAGGGTACAATGGTGTCTCTGCATCACTCCACAGGCTGTCATATTCATGCGACTGCACAAAGGATTCAACCTCAACATCGTGAATCATTCTCTCTATTCTATCTTCATCTATGACATCCACAGCTTCCTTCTTGTGTAACTGTTAACTCTCAGAAATTGATAATATTCCAGCATATTTTCTTCTATTTTTAACTATTTTTTGGATTCAAATTGAGTATAGAAAGAGTTAATAGAAGAAAATGTGCATATCAGAGTAACAAGCTAAAGTTGAAGTAGAACAATATATTTGTGGGCTTTAGTTCAAAGGAAAAGTTAAAATTTATGCATCCTCTCTTTTGTAGGAGGATAAAGACAAGTTTGGAAGATTTAAAGGATTGAAGATCAAGAGGGTGGAAGATGACAAGTCAAAAGCTAGCTCATGAGCCAAGAGGAAGTTGCTGTGTTGTTGGCTTCAGCTAACAATACATGTGCTGAAGCCAATGGACTTTCTGCGCTATATGCTTCAGCACTTGGCGCTATGCTGAAGCCAACGAGGACCAAAACTTACTGTGTCATATGCTTCAGCACACACATATGTGCCGAAGCATACGACAGACTATACAACCATGCGTTTTACTTACTGAAACGCATGTTGAGGGTATTTAAGTAAGGGATAGGCCGAAATTAGGTCATTATTCAGTTTTCAAGTATTCCTAGGAGTTGGGTGTGCTAGGGTTTTGCCCCTTTGAAGAGTATTAAGCTTGGGTTGAAGTCTAGAAGCAATTTGGGGCTTAAATCCTTGGTTTTTCTCATTCCTCTTCTCTTTCTTTGTTAAGTTTCTGTAATGGCTGTAATTATTCTGCATAATTGTAGCTTTTTCATGACTTTGTGTAGCTAAACACCTCATTTTAAGGTTGTTTTGAACCCTTGTATGGATTAAATACTCATTTTCCCTTTTATATTTGTGATTAATGAAGAGATTATGCTGATTTTACTATTTACTTAAAGCTTCTTGTTGATTGGTCACCAATAAGATTGTTGGGTTCACTTGATCAATGCTTGAGAGGGCTAGATTAAGTGTAGAACTTAAGTTAAATCGTGTGAGAGCTTGAAATTTGTGAATTGAATGGACAGCTTTATTAATGAGGTAGAGATACACTCATTGACCTCACATAGCCAAATAGGATTTGCAATGAAATCAGGGTTTGATTAGTTAATTAAGAGATTAATGAATTAATTTAACTATACACCTATTTGGAGACTTGAGAGAGCACTTATAGGTAAATTAGTATCCTTGGTTAGTATAATCTTTCATTAAGTAGCATATGTTAGGGGGATTTAGTGAGTGCTTTTGAAATACAAGGGGGATAAACAATCCTAAGTCTCATCCAATACTTGAATTCAAAGAATCATTTGCTTTTATAAATTTTCCTTTGAAAAGTAGTTTTAAATTTCTTTTTCACCCAACCAACATATTTTGTTCCAACTTGATCAATTTCAAATGAATCTATTCAACCTAATTGAACACATGATTGCATTCGTTAGTTCGCTTTCGTCGTAGTCCTCGTGGGAACGATCTTTAATCATCACTTTATTACTTGCGACCCGTACGCTTGCAGAAGCTAAACGGCGAACAGCGACGGACAATCAGTAACTTCCTCACCATGCCATATCCACTTTGTGTATCAAAGATTTATTCCATAAGTAGGTGATCCCTTATAACTTCAACATCCTGTTTTCTCTCATTTAAACAATTGACACAAGGACAAAAATACATCCCATTTTTTGCTGGAGCGTTCCTTCTAGCAAATTCAATAAACTCTTCAACCCCATTCTCATATTCTTCGCTTGTTCTCAAAGCATTCATCCAACTATGATCCATTTTATTAACACCTACGCCATTCCCATTAACACTCAAGTTTAGAATAATTGTCAACACTAGGAATTGCCTTTTACTATTTTTTTTTTCAAAATTTTGGTAGCATTTCCCCTTAAAAGTGAGACATCCCAAAATCAAAATAATAAACCATCTCAGCTTAATTTAAATAAAACTAAACTACACTCAAGTTTAGAATAATTGGACTTGGGTTTGTAACACCTTACTTCTCTTTTCATGTTTCTACAAAGTAGTTTAAGCCTTTATACACATATCTTCCAACGTCTTGCAAGATAAAGCAAATCCCATTACCAATCATAGCAATAATAATAACAATACAAGTTTGATAAATAAATCATGATAGTTTTGCTGAACTACCTATTTTTTTGATCAATCGGAACTACATATTACTTCCCATATATAATAAGCTAGTAGTACTCTATAATATATACGAGTATTCACAAATTTAACAACACAATTCACAATTAAGGGCATTTATTGCATGTTAGATTCCAACAAGAAACATTGAAGTTGAAAACTTCAATCCAACCAATTGCAATAATATCATGTGTTACAAACAAATTAAAAATCAATATCTACCATACGAGTATATATGCAAACACGAGTTCAGAGATACAAAATCATAGGAAGCAAACCTGTAGAGGACACTTTAGAGGGAGACAACCCACGGTGGTGAGAGGGAGGACGACGGTAGCCACAATGAGAGCAAACTGACGGTCTTTTGGAGCAATAAGAAAATGAAGTAGAGTGAGGCAGAGACGGAGAAAGGAAATAAAGTTATGGGGAGCGTAATGATGAACCGGAGGTGGAGGAGGAGAACTGTAGTAGTAGGATGCCTTAGGAGGAGTGTGCACCACCAAAGGCAGGGGTGGAGAATGGTTGATGTACGACAGAGAGGGAGGATGAGCGGACCCCTGCCAATGTAGTTATTAGTACTCACACACACAATAGTTAAGACGAGAGTGAGAAAAGCAAAGCGCAAGTGAACGAGAGCTCATACCTGGTAGGAAATCAGAGAATAGAAGAGCTAGAGGAAGCTGCAATTGCTGGTTGAATGAGTTTCATTGGAAGAGGAGGCATAAGCGGTGCAGGGGAGTGAAAAAGCTAGAGTATAGGCATCCCCAACCTGATTGGGGACGCCTAAAGCAACTTTAAGCATCCCCAATCAAAATGGGGACGCCTCAAGTGTAGTTTAGGCGTCCCCATTTTGACTGGGGACGCCTAAACCCAGCTGCGCCTGGCAGGTTCACATGCACTGGTCTTGTCATACCAGTGGTATGTGCTTGTTTAGGCGTCCCCAACTCCTAAACCAAAATTTTAATTAAAAAAATTGTTTAAGCATCCCCACTAGTTTTAGGGATGCCTTATGTCTATTTTACGAGTCCCCACTTGGACTGGGGACGCCTAAACTTGCTTTAGGCATCCTCAGTCAAAATAGGGACGCGTAAAGGTCTGTTCCCGCGCCCAAAACAATCATTTTCGAGCGAAATTTGAAGTTTTAGACCACCGCCTATGTTTTAGGCATCCCTTTTCAAAAAAGGGACATCCTTTAGGGTAGTAATAGGTCTTTTTTGTAGTAGTGGTTGCTGCTCTTACAGCTGGTGATAGCTATCGTTATACAGCGTAAGCTGTCGTTATACAGTGCAAGCTGTCATTTTACAGTGTAAGCTGTCGTTATATGATTACAGCATGAGCTATCATATTGTGTGTACAGCTGTGAGTGTTGTCGTTTGTGCTGATGCTGCTGCTGCTATTTGTGATTTTCTTACATGCTTTGTGTTTATATATTGTATGAGTGATTTGTTGCTACTGGGATTCTTTTAAATCCCATTCTTTCCATTTAGTTGACCTTTAGATAGGGCAAGTGGCTCCAAGGGAAAGGAGACAACCAGAGGCGGTTAGGATTCCTTAAGGATATTTGAATTTGGTTGTTAGTTATCAATTTTGATTTGGGATTACTGTATATTGACGGGATATAATTGTTATTTTGGATACAGTTGTGTAATCCTCTAAATGGGAATTGTATAAACCCTTAGTTCATATATGAAACCCAGGGGTTACCGGGATTTTTGTTGTACACTCTGATATGTATGAATGTAGCTTAACTGCACAGGAGAATTATATTTGAGATGTGATTCTGAGACCAGGTGATCTAAATTGTGAAACAAATTTATAAATACCCCATCCTAAGGAGGGGAGCAAAAATGAAATTTTGTTATCAGTTGGTATCTAATCCTTTTCATTACACATCTTTGAATCATAATTACTGCTTATAAGGTAGGGGGTTATAGTCTCTATATTAACAACACCATTTTTTAGATTAACAACTTTACTTTCTTGTTTCACAACTTCGTATCTCAATTAACACCCCTCGCCGTCCCTCCCCGTCAATAGTGCTATTGGCTTCATCTACTCAAAAACCACCAAATGCCAAGGATAAGTTTGAAATTAACAAGTTTCAGGGCTAATAATAACACATGTCTCTAAACTAAACACATCATATTTTATATTAACAACTTCACTTTCTTGTTTCACAATTTTGTACCTTAATCACACCCCTTGCCGTTCGTCCTCATCAACGATGCTTTGGCTTCATCGGCTCCCACTGCTCCTTGGCTCTCAAGAAGCGCGGTGACTAAAGCACGTTAGAAAGGTGCTTAGTCTCAACACCGCAAACTCAAAACTCGTTCTCTGAATTACATTGGACCGATCAGCCGGTGGAGAAAAGCCAAAAGAAAATTTTGCACAGATTATTCCGAGCTGAGAGAGAGGGAGAAGATGAAGGGCTCAAGGGCAATAGCATCTTTTTGTCCATATTTTATAATTCCAGATTCCTCCACTATACTGACACTATACTAACATGGGATTTTGATAATTGGAATCTCTGATTTGTCTTTTTCTAATTTCCAGTGTATTTTTCTGGAATTTTTCCATTAAAGAAGTTAAATAAATTACATGATTATAACATACATGACATGATCTCTCTGAAATACTTCTATTAGCTAAAATGGAAAAAAAAAATTTCTATTTTGCACTAAAATTCACCCCAAAATTAGGTTTTGCATTTAGAATAAAAGGGGCCGTGTGTATTCTGTTGCCCTAATTTTTCCCTCAATCACGACCACATTTAAGTCTTTGAATGGTTACATTAGTGTGCATATAATTAATTTAAAAATTCTGGGTCCTGCGCAATTTTATTAACGTAATCAGTGATAATTCATCCTTTTTTTATTCATAGTAATAATTCATCTTCAATTGGGAGAACTATCTTAAATTAAGCTTGATGTCAACACTTAAATTTGACTATTCATTAATGAAGAATTGAGTCTGAATCATTTAGCTTATTCCTCTTTTAGTTTCTCAAACTGCTTTGAAGCACTATATATATATATATATATATATATCCATCTTCATTGGAATTTCGGAACATCTAAGAATAACCTGCAAAACAAAATAGTCAAAACAGATAGAATCTTCTCAAAGTTCTAATATAAGAAGTGTTCTGAGTAAGATGAACGTTTCAAAGAGTGCTCTTTCAAGAAGTAGGTTTCGATTAGCTAATTAATCTGACAAACACATTAAAAAAGGACATTTTATAATTCCATGTGGTGTTATTAAGTGTAGAATGTGCAAGACATGTTCCAGGAGGTTCTTGTTTCGGCCCCTCGACTTGTATATGCCCAAAAATAAGTAAATGTATTTTGTTCACTGTTGCAAAGTCAATTGCAGTAAATAAGCCTTGCTGTCTTTTATTACAAGGTAAGCTACAGCTTAAACAACGGTTATCTAACTCGACAGAGCTCGCATAGCTCTACCTCATTGAATATATATAGTTACAGTACAATTTATTTAACACAAGACACTTTTAGCTAATTCAATGTAACTTTAATTTAGTGAATATTGCGTGAGAAAACCATTTTGCAATACCTATACTTTTCCTTATTTTTAGTTTGGTACCTATATTTTTTTCTTTCATCATTAAATCTTTGAACTTTGTTCTATTAGCATTGTTGGCTCATGTACATGGGCTAACACAATAATGCTAACGGCTAATAATGCTAACCGAGCAAAATTTTAAAATTTAATAAAGAGAAAAAATAACATAGATATCAATTTAAAAATTGACGGAAGCTATAGGTATATGCAAGATAGTTTTCCCTCATCTCTTCTCTTTTTGTAGTTCTACTATTCTTTTGGCTAGTCATGCGTAGATTTAAATAGCCAAATGTTAGTTTAAATATTAATGTTGTCATAAACTAAAAGTATATTTAATATTAGCTTTATTAATTATATATATATATATATATTATGAGTATTAATTATATATACTAAATTCTAAAAACATACTCCTTATTTCTTTTTTGAGTGGATCCTTTTTACTTTCTCCTAAATATAAAACATATTTGATTTTATATTTCTTTGATGTATTACTAAAAATATCCTTATTTAATTAAATTCAAGGTACTTTAGAAAAGAACTAGGTAGTTCCCAACCACTCTTAGCAAAAGTTGTTTTACAAAGACGTTACCATCATTTAAAAAAAAAAAGATTAAAGATTGTTAACTAACATTAATTTCTTATCTTAATCATCAGTTAAAAAGGATTTTATATTTAATAACTCGATGGACCACTCCTTTCAATCGTATTTAATATTTATAGGTCACACTCTAAGAGCTTTTCAATTTTCATAGTTCTGTTCAAGCCACCTTACAAAATCTACGAAGTGGTAACAAATATTTTTTTTAAATGATGTGTCCTTGATATTAATAATTATATTTACGATTGAGAAAATGATTAAAAGAGATGAGTAAAGATTGGGCTAGAATTTACTGTAATTAATTGATTAAGGATACTCCCTAGTCTCTCATGTCCTTAATATAAGATATACTTACCTAATTTGATTATATAAATGAAGTTAGTTAAATTAGTTTATATGATATATATTTTTTAAAACATTCTAGTCATCTTCCTTAATTTCCTTCTTGTCTCTCATCCTTGATTATTGTTAAGGGAGAATCCATATGAGTAAATTGGGAAAAGATTGACATATGTGATAAATATATTTTATATTTAGAACCAAGATCAACTTTCCAAATACATTAAACATCCTTCAACAATTGGTATTGAATATAAGACTTACTTGACTTTTTTAGAGTAATTAAAGAAGTTATATAAGTTACTTAATCATATTATATGTTGTGTATCATTATATTATATATGTTGACCAAAAAATATCATTATATTATATATAATTTTATAAGTCAGACTAATTAATTTGGAGAAAAAATATAAATATAAATATGCTTTAAATTAATTTAATTAGCTTGCTTAATTTTTGCAAAAAAGTCAACTAGGTATTATATTTAGGAGAGGAAGTAATATTTAAAAGATGAGATGATTTTAAGAACATTAACTTTAATTTAATTAGCTCATGACTTTGACTAATAACGTGTCTGTATTCTGTAATTTATTGACATCCTCATTTTCTAAGTTCTTCTGTGTCATGTGTCATGTGTGCGCCTCTCCATGGGACTCCGAACCATTGAACCTGGACGCAGTTTCGGTCTTTTGGGGAAGAAATATCAACATCCGATCGAGTGGAGGACAAGAATATTATATTGTCAGTCAGCCTTCATTATTCTTCACCTTTTTTCTTTCTTATTTTGCAATTTAGGGTTGTATCTTTTTCTCTGGACCTGCACAAACAAACCCCTCTTATGTACTGGAATTATTAGAGGAGACGAATATTATTACTATTATGGCATCTTCTGTTACCTTAGATTTTTATTGATGCTTCCAAGAGTCCACGATCTGAACCTCACTGCTCAGTACGGGACGAACACTTGTATGTATATCAATTTGTTGGGTGTCTCTTGGAGTTCCTCTCAACACTTCACCTTCATCACGGCGGACACACACACAGTGTCCCTTCTTCAATGAAGTGTTTGGCGGAACTCCCCGGTTCAACCAACATATATTGCTTCTCCTTCAATAATATTTTCATACATATATAGGAACTGAATTTTTTATTTCTAGGAATAGGTATCCATAATCATAATCTTGTTCGAGACACTATCAGTACTAAATGTCAAGTGTATTATAACAAATTTATTGTTATCTAGTTGCGCCTACTTTGAAGTTTGAGAATATACGTCACAATTTATGCTTCCGGATCTGTGGTCAAAACTTTAGTTTTGGATTATAGTTTACTTAGATAAGATGATATATTTTGTATTTAGTGATCATTGGTTTTGATTCCGCTGGTGGTTCAATTTTACTGGTGCTAGCTCTATCTTTAAACTGCAGGCAGTTTGTAATAATAAAATAAACGTGGAGGAGCGCGGTTTTTACTATGTAAGGATGTCACTGTCTGATAATAAATTTTCCAAACCATTTTTCTTGTTTATGTCGAGGAGCGCGATTTTCACGATGTAAGGTTAACGTCTATAATAATGTCTTAATCTATAAAATCTTTAATCAATGGCTCAACTGTTCTGGTTTCAAATACTTAATTGCGAAAAGCGATTCAAGGTTTCTGAAATATATACCAACATGTGGTCATCGTTTTTATCACTTGTTTTTCCTGTCTTGTTAATATGTATCCTTAAACCTAAGCCCGCTGAAACTAACGATGTGTTCATCAGCTTCAGCGGTGACACCCGTTCCGGTTTCACGAGCCACCTCGAAGTATCTTTTAGCTGTCATGAAATCGAAGCCTTCTCCGACCACCAAATGGAGAGAGGAGCTGACACATTTCTGACGCTTTTACGTGAGATCAAGCAGTTCAAGATTTCAGTGATCGTCTTTTCAAAAGACTACGCCGCCTCAGAGTGGTGTTTGGATGAGCTAGTAAAGATAATGGAATGTAAGATGACAAGAAAGCAGATTGTGATACCCATTTTCTATGGGGTGAGTCCCCGAGAGGTGAGAGAGCAATCGGGGATTTATGCAGATGCTTTGCAGAACATGAACTATCTTACCCGCGTCAGAGAGTGCAAAGGTGGCGGAGTGCCATGACAGAAGCAGCCAATGTCTCTGGTTGGAATATCGCCTCTGACGGGTATCATTGATTTATCTTTCTCTCTCCTCCATATATATATTTCAAATCTTCGTAACCTGTTACAATTTCTGTGCCAGTCTAATTTGTGTTTAATTTGTTTTCATCAATGGTTTTTTCGTTCCTAAGAGAATAGGATTTTAACTCAAATTTATAATTTTTTCTTAAATTTTCCCATTTATAGTACTATTAAAAGGGTTTTCTATCTACAGTAGTTTCCGAACCAACCATCAACAAAAAATATCCCGGGTGTGTTTCACCGTCCAAAACCTGCCCTCTGTTTCTTTGGTTAAAGCAAAAGTTGGGTTCAAACCTGGTCTATAGTGAATCTAGACTAATCAATATGCTATTTTTGCCTGATTGCACCCCATATTCTAATCTGTTAAAGAAAGGCCACATTTTCATGGTTTCAAAACAAGTGGAAGAGTGGAGCAGGGTGATCATTACCAAATATCATCAATGGCTTCCTCATCCTCAACTGGTATTGGTACTTCTCTTCCAGAGAATAAGCATGAGGTGTTCTTGAGCTTCGGAGGGGAAGATACTCACAAGACATAAGAGCCTAAATGGACCACAATCTCGAGAGAGGAGATGAAATATCAACCACTCTTCTCTGTTTTTATTAGCCAATTTGGGAACACTGTGTACGCACGTAATGATACGTGAAATTGGTACAGGCTAACCAGAATCTGAAGTTGTGGAAGACATTGCAAAGGATGTGTTGGGGAAACTGAATAGGGTGTACCTGATGGAGATACTTTTCAACGGGTCGCAAAGTATCAACGACTAAAACAAGTTCCAAGAGTAAGCTCAGAAATTGGCTGGTCTTGAACATTATGAGAATGTTTATTGGATTAAGGTGCATCTAGAACCTTAAACTATTCTTGGAGTCCTATCCATTTTATGAAGTACACTAAAGTTTTTAGGGATACAATTTTGCTCCTAGTATATTAAAAATAGAGCAATTCCACCTCACCCCTGACAGAGTGCTAATGCAGTTTATGAGAAAAGAAGAAACGGAATAAAGGAATCTCCTGAATGGTACCTTGTTCTTATCCATTGTTGCTATTATAGAGATGGTTGAGGAAGCAATTAAAGCAGAAATGAGAATATGGGGAAATAAAGAACGGATGCAAGCTGTCGTTTTACCGCTCTGGTAGTCTAGTTTGGGTAGAGTCGGGAAAACGGGCCGAGCCCGTCGGGCCGGCCCTTTTAGGCCTTGGCCCTTTAAGGGCCGGACTTGTAAATTGGAGCATCAAAAGGAAGTCGGGCCTAAAAGGGCCGGCCCTGTAGGGCCTTGGGTTTAAAAGGGCTGGCCCTTGAGAGCCTCAGGCCGGCCCTTTAGGCCCGTTTATTTTTTATTTTTTTTACTTGAAAAGGAACCATGTTATATTTTTGAATTACCTTATTGAATCTATATGTCATTCTATCCTCATATTGTATAGAGTATGATTTTTGAGTATATTGTTTTGTCTAATTGAATCATATTATGATTTTTGAATATATTGTTCTGCCTATTTAGACTAAAATCATATTATATACTATTTTGCTTGATAGAGTATGATTTTTTATGGAGGTTGTGATTATGTGACTACTTGAACCTACTGCCTAAAGTGAAACATAATCAAATGTCCTTGAAATTGATGATAGTGGCGAAGAAGGTGAAAATGATAGTCGTCATACTCATGTTGTTTAGAGATTAGAGTATTTAGCTTCTTGTCTTCTCATACTTTGACCTTTGTGTGAGTTATTTATGGACATGATTTTACCTTTGATTATACATTAATAACTGTGTTTGTTTATTGCAAGAGACGTGTTATTTAAACCTTAATGTTGACAACATTTATGTATTAAATTAGAACTTTAATTGTTGTTATTTATTAATTATATCTCTTTGAGGAAAATATGCAAGAAAAATAGTTAAATATTGTGAAAAAGATTTTCTGGCCCTGCGGGCCGGCCCTGGCCCTGATGCTCTCGGGCCGGGCTTTGAAAAACTGTAATTTTCCTGACCCCGAGCCCTTTAGGGTTGGCCCTGGCCCGTCAAGGGCCGGGCCGGCCCTGATTCCCAGCTCTAAGTTTGGGGGGTTGTTTTGGTCTCTATTACAAATGCACCCAGAGATCGAGTAATTAATGATAATGTTATAATTTTGCTCCTATTAAATGTAGAGAAAAGAAAGAGGTGACGCATAAAGTATAAGCTATTTTTTTATACCCATTCATAAATGAGGGTAAATTGAGAAAATTTATCAATTTATGATATATGTAACGAGTTAATAACTCTTTTTGGAAAGGAAGGGATATGTAAAATAAACTTATAAAAAGGATAAGAGTGATACTTATGGGGCAGTGCAGTGGTCTGTTTTAAGGAAGAGCTGAAAAGGCTGCTGACCATGGAATGTAAAACCGGACCAGACCGGTCGGTTTAGACCGGAAACTAGTGAACCGGTCGCCGGACCGATCCGGTTGGCAGTCAGAGAACCGGAAATGAGTGACCCGGTCGACCCGGTGTGAACTGGGGTAAACCGGTCTGGTCACGGGTTGCCCCGAGTTGGGCATTTTAATTTTTTTTTATTTGAATTCATGTGTAAAATGGCATCATTTTGTTTTTTTTTTTAATTTTTTCCCTCCATGTCAAATCGGGCTTTCCTCCCTCCCTCCCTCATCCGGACGCGTTCTTCCTTACTTCCTCTGGTTTTCATTTCAATTTTTTTCTTTCTCCAAGTCCGTCTCCTTCCTCTCCCAGGCTCCCTTCACCATCTCAGTCTCACTTCCCTCTGCAAGATGAAACCAATTCGCCATTTCAGTAATCGCCATTCCCTTTCCCCTTCCTTCTCGCCTTGGCAACCAGAAAGGCGTCGACTTTACTGTTGGTTCACTCACTCTGTTCGCGGTGACGACATCGTCTTCGGCGTCGAACACTCTATGTGTCTGTATTCCATTCATGGCAGAGACAAGTTCAACATGATGCTTGAGCCTATGAGTTCGCCATGACGCCAGGAATCACCTTCGCCGTCAGAGTTTTGCGCGGAATCAACTTCACTGTCGCCGATTTCAGGTTTGTTCTTTTACTTGAAAGGTTGCGTCTGTGACTGTGATCACCTGATCGTTTTCTCAATTTCTCATTGCTTTTGTGACTGTGTGACTCTGACTCTGTGATCGGTTTCTCTGTTTTGATATTGGCAACCGAATGGGTAGAGTAATGCCAATCCTTTTTTTTTTAGTAGTTAGTTCTATGCCGGTAATAGAACTTGTCGATGGTCTGTTGGAGTTTCAGGAGCATTATCTTTTTAAATATCATCATCATTTAAGATCCAACATAAAACATTTTGGTTATAAAAAAATCATTGGAACAACTATGGATACTTGTTTCCCAAATATGCAAAACAATTACCAATTTAAAATCATTGGAACATTCTGGTTATATATATTTTATTGACCCCGGTCTGACTCCCGGTTGACCCGGTCTGAACCACTGACCCTTAACCCAACGTCTTGACCGGTTTAGTGTCCAGTCCGGTTTTCAGTACCTTGCTATTGACAGAGAAGACCTTAGGGAGGAAAGAGAGCGTGAGCGAGGTGAGGTGAGGGGGAAGCTCTCTTTTTTAGGCAAATGACATGTTAGAGTTAGGGTGGAATTGCTCCACTTTTAATATATTAAGAGCAAAATTGCATCCTTAAATTCTTTAGAGTATTAGGTACACCTTAATCCATGTTTCTTTCACAAAGAATCGTATAGATATATATATCATTATCCATCAAACCCAAAGTGCACCTCAATTTCTTTTGCAAACTGTTTAAATGAATTATGCATTTCATAAATAATGTTTCCATGCTAATCCAGCTTAAATTCTGCTTGCTAGCTAGCTTCTTTATAGCGTTTTTCCCTGAAAATGTCTTTAAAATAATATCCATTAATTTCTCTTTTGCATTTTGCTTATTATCAGATCTCAACCTTTTGATGTCGACTATGATTTCTTTGATTAAATTCAGGTAACACCCAGGAATTTTTTTTATTTATTTTGTATTTTTTGTCCCAATTCGCTCATTTACTTGGTACAAGGTAACATATATCAATTTTGCTTCGGTAGTGTAACATAGAATGGTTATGGTTATTTTCATCTATGTTTTGCATGGACGCATCTATACAAGCTCGAACTATCTGACCATATGCATTAT
This sequence comes from Inga oerstediana, assembly GCA_963210345.1. Classification (NCBI taxonomy): domain Eukaryota; kingdom Viridiplantae; phylum Streptophyta; class Magnoliopsida; order Fabales; family Fabaceae; genus Inga; species Inga oerstediana. Next base: position 48,197,855 of record OY723411.1, read on the forward strand.
TTAACTCTTAAAATTATGTTTTAGAAACCTTAGCTTACGGGCATCTAAATGTGCTTTCCCTGTCTCTCTCTCTCCGGATTACAACACTAGGAACTTTAAGGGCATCTAAATGTACTTCCCCCCACCCCCCTCCCCCAAAAAAAAAAATCTCAACACTGTGGTAGAAAATTTAGAAACAACTTCTATACATAATAAGATTTTATTGAAGAACTTGACCGTAAAGATATTATAATTTTTATTTAATTTGGCTCTATTTAAGTTAAGATTTCATTGGTATTAATGTTAGGTGGCCAAAGATAAAAAATGGTACACTTGGACTAGCCTGCAAGAATGAAGATATGTGTAGGTATAGCAAGACGATTAACATATCTTCATGAGAAATCAAGGCTGCGAATTATCTTGTACATAGGGATATTAAACCAACAAATATCATACTGGATGCCAATTTAAATGCCAATGCAAGATCTTAAACTTTGGCTTACCCTAGCTTGATAAAGATGACAATGCTCATATTAGCACAAGAATAGTGGGGAGAATGTTAGTGTCCTCTACTACATCATGTCACTATGAATTCTCAAATGTGGGATATAGTATGAATATGTTTTTTCTTACTCTTTGCCTGCACATTCCTTGTTGGGAAAATTAATTTAGAGGTGCTTACAGTTTCTCTGGATTTTGAATTAGGTCCTTGGATTTTTTTTTTTTTGTTGTTGGGTCCTTTAACTTCCTAAACATTCATGATTAGTTAGTTCTTACCGTTAGACATAGACTAACAGTGTTAAAATTTGCCGTTAGAATGCCCGGCCGCCTGAAACGTTCTTCTCCTTCTTTCTCCTTCCACCGTACCCATCGCAAACTAAGCTCCCTGTTTTAATGATGGAATAACAGAGCAATTTTGAAAGTTCATAACCTAGTCCTCTCAACATTTTTGAGTAACCCTACGCCACACCAACGAAAGTTCATAACCTAGTCCTCTCATTGGGTAACCCTACGCCACAACAGCAAGAGCAAGACAACTCGATGAGGGAGATGATATTTAGTATACCAGCGATGCAGCGAAGCCAATACAAATAGACCCAGAGTCAGTGAAGCCTCCAATGAAGAGCCTCGCATAATAGCCCACCTCCACTCCCTCTCTTCATGTCCTCTAGCGTCAATCCATCCTCTAATTATCTTTCTCTGCACAAACTTTCCCAACCTCCTCATAATCCCCACCCTACCATTACTGCTTAGATGCATAATTTCAAATATTATACTATAACATATGTTTTCCACATATATAAGCTAGATTGTTTTGGCTTTTCTATAATTAAAGTTTAGACTCGTTCTATAGCTTTTCTTGGTTTCTATTTTCATTCAAATAGATCTAAACGATAAGTGCTCGTGGTGGTGGTGATCTGACAAATTGGTAAGGTTAACAATTGGGGAAGGTTGATGAGATGTCACTCGCAGAGGTGGGAAGCAACGGCTAGGTCGGGAGAATGGTGGGAAAGGAGAAGATGGGGAGGGACGAGCGAAAAGAAGAGGGGGTTTTGGTTTGGGACGGGTATGGTGGAAGGAGAAAGAAGAAGAAGAACATTGAAGGCGGCAGTACTTTCTAACGGCAAATTTAAACACTGTTAGCCTATATTTAACAGTAAGGACTAATTAATCCAACTGTGGAAAGTTAAAGGACCTAAGAAAAAAGAAAAAAAATCCAAGGACCTGATTAAAAATCGAGAGAAACTGTAAGGAACTCTAGATTAATTTTCCTCCTTGTTTTGTAACTTAACTATTAAATTGCAGGTTCTCTCTTTTCAAGCTCATGAATATGCAAGGTGAGGACACTTAACTGAGAAGTCAGATGTTTATGGCTTTAGAGTTGTTGTTTAAGGAATTGTTGGTGGAAAAGACAAGACAAGTTACTGGACAAATGAAGAATTTGTGTATCTTGATCTCTTGACCGGGTTAGTTATACTACTTATACTTACCTTAGTGATGTTCAATATTCTTCATAAATTAATCGCTTGATTGAATTTCTAGTGGCTCCATACTTTCATGTAATTGAAGGCCTATGTTCTTCAAGAGCAAGGAGACCTTCTTAAGGTTGGGGATCCGTTGTGGTTCAAGCTATTCCACATATGTTGGAGCTGGCACCCAATGCATTATTCCATCTCCAACTCAGAGATCGTCCATATCATCTACTGTTTGCATACTTGAAGGGAAGTTGCCTAACTCCTCATGCTTTCTCATCTCCTCCCAATTAATCAATTTTTCTAGCTCTCTAATAATGCCTTCATCATCGATCATGTGTCAAAAAATTTTAATTAATTATTTGTTTCTTTCTTGGGAGGATTACTGTGCAGGTTTGCCATGATCTCTTGTCATTTCGTGCATAGAATCTTGTCATTATATTGCATGCTATTCATTTATTGTAGGACTTTTTAGTGATTACATTTCTTAATTCTTTGGCTTTCCCTTTCTTTTGTATCTATTGTTTTAAATAGATAGTTTAGTGTGGAATAGTTCTATTTCATTATGATCAAATTTCTTTTGTTTTATGCTTAATGAAGATCGATCATCTCCACCTTTCGTCTCATCTTAATAAATACGAGCAGGTTTTTTATGGGGAAAGGGGGACAGTCTCATAATCTTGATTCCTCCATAGCTCCACTAAAACACTTGCCTATTATTCTCAAACCCTAATTTAATTTGAAACAGTACATGAAGATGGTTATATTGCATTGTGTGTCTCGATCTCTTGCCTTTTCATTTGGAATTTGAACGCAAACAAATGGGTCCTGTATTGAGATAACCCACAAGCTTCTACACCTCCTATATATTTCCTGTATCTCCTATTTATGTCTCTCTCCCTCAACATTATCGTATTATATATGTACCAACAGCTGAAAAATTAGTAAATAGGAGACTGATGTATATATATCTCCCTAATTATGTCTTGATTTTTCCAAGTCTCATTCTGCCTTCAAGTAAAACCACAGAATTAAGCTGTGAGAACCAGTGCGATGAAGATGCCAATTAATATACTGCTTGATGCAGCTGCGGTAAGACAAGTATTCAGCTACTGAAAAGAAAGTGTGTTCAAGAAACAATGACTGAGCACTGTGTTTTCCAGGTCAAGGAAAAACCCTGATTGTTGGAAACTTGGAAATTAAAGGTACGTGGATCTTTGTAATGTCTTATGTATTGGTTCCCTTTTAATAAATAATGTGAACTCTAAGTGTTATCCCATGTCTATTAATACTGTTTTGCATGGTGGCAAAGTTAACCTGAACAAGAATTAGTGAACACGTGAAAGAATTTAGGCACACATTATATTTAGTAATTGTATATGATAAAATTGATACTACTGGGTTCAATTTTATTGGCGTTAATTCTGATTTTAAATGTATTGTGGTAATTTTTTGAAAAAAATAAACATTGAGGAGCGTGATTTTCACAGTATATAGAGTTGTAACCAACGTAGAAATAAAGAATGGTAAAAAAAAAAAAAAAACCAACGTAGAAATCAAGTTAACATGATGTAATTAAAATTCAAAACCCGTAAAATGTATTAATTGTCACTGATAGTAATTTTTCGGAACCATTTTTCTTGTTTACCTCGAGGAGCCCGATCTTGACGATGTAAGGTCGACATCTCCAACAAAATGCCAGACTGTGAATTTGGATTTTATCCACGTACGTTCCAATTCTCTTCGTTTTCATGACATCTCTTCCAGCCGGCATTTCTTAATCTATAAAAGCTTCAATTCAATCTCTCAAGTGGCCCGGTTTGCTAAAACCGATTCAAGTCTCTGGAATCCCAAACATGTTGTTATCGTCTTTATCACTCGTTTTTCCTGTCATGTTAATATGTATCCTTAAACCTAAAACCCAAGAAACTGACGGTATTTATATCAGCTGTGCCCGGGACAGCCGTTCTGGCTTCACGAGCCATCTGGAAGCATCTTTTACCCGCCAGGGAATCGTACCCTTCTTAGACCACAAAATAGAAAGAGGGGATAAAATTTTTCCAGCACTTTTACGAGCAATCGAACGATCCAAGATTTCGGTCATTGTTTTCTCAAAAGACTATGCCACCTCCGAGTGGTGTTTGGATGAGCTTGTAAAGATAATGGAGTGTGAGAGGAAAAGAATACAGATCGTGATGCCTGTTTTTTTGGGGATCAAACCTAGCGAGGTGAGAGAGCAATCGGGGACTTATGAAGCTACTTTTGAAGAACATGGACGATGTTACCGGCGTTGGAGAGTGCGACGGTGGCGGAACGCCATGACAGAAGTAGCTAATCTCGCTGGTTGGGATATCTCCTCATATGGCGGGTATTATTGCTATACATTTTTCCATGACGGAAATATTTCTTTTAAGATCAATGATGCTTTGTTAGTTTCTAATAATTTCAGAGAAGTATATCTGAATTGGGCAGGGGTGCCCTGCCCTCCCTGCGTTCCCAAATGTTTTTTTTTAATCTCTTTTAATCATTAAATTCTATATAAAATGAGTGAATTTTGATATCTTATGGAAAAAAACGGCGTTGTTTTCAATTTTTTATAATTTTTTAAAGATTTAATACTCTGAAATTGTGTAGTTTATCTTTCATTTAAAGTATTAATCATTTTATGTAGAATAATCTAATGATCAAAAGAGAACTCGAAAAAAGCATTTAGGAAGGCACTCATTTTTTGGGGTAGCACAGAGGTAGCAGGGCCCGCGCATGAGGCACCCTGGCCGTTTAAATCTTATAATCATTTTATGAAGACTTTATATTGCTTGGTCAGCTGTGGCCATGCAATAAAAAATAATGTCATCTGATGGTTAAAGAACCTCATAATAGTTGAGAGAGAAAATATTTTATTAAAATTGAATATACAATCCACACACAGATCAAAGAATGATCCTTATATTTATACAAAAAGTCTTAACTGATCTTACTACCAACTAACCCCACTACAGATTGGGCCTAACAGCCCATCTCATATACTAGGCCTATTCTAACATGCCCCTTCAAGTTGAGGAGTGTAGATATCTATAGTATTCCACTTGCCTAACAATCGATCCAATATACCTTTGCTTACAGGTTTTGTCAGAAAGTCTACCTCCTGCTTACACAATTTCACATGACATAAATCTATAACTTTCGCTTGCAGTTTCTCACGTACAATATACCTTTGCTTACAGGCTGTGTATTGGTTCATTAAATGAGATGACCCACTAGTCTTCTATATTTTTCAGGATTTTCCAAAAGATCATATTCATGATCCCTTCCTTCATAAGCTAGAAGTCTCAAATTTTCTGCCATAGGCATACCAAGTGGCCTACAACCACTCATGCCCATATCTGCAAGTAAATCAAGTACATATTTACATTGAGACAATATAATACCCTTTTTGGATCTTGCCATTTCAATACCAAGGAAATATTTCATAACCCCAAGATCCTTGATTTTGAAATGGCTAAGCAAAAATTCCTTTACTTCCCTAATTCTTGCATCCGAGCTTCCTATAATAAGTAGATCATCAACATAAACAAGTACAAGAAAAACACCATCATTAAACCTTTTGAAGAAAAGAGAGTAATCATGTTTACTCTAGGAGAAATCTCCTTGAATTAGAGCTTGAGATAGCTCGCAACTCCACTATCTCGAGGCTTGTTTGAGGCCATTTAAAGATTTTTTCAATTTACATACTTGACCCTCCCCCTTAGGCTCAATTCCTTAGGGAATTGTCATATAAACATCCTCATGTAAATCTCTCTGCCAAAAAACATTATATACATGCATATGAAACAAGGATCAGTTATGAACAGCAACAATCTTAAGAATAGTTCGGGTTGTTATCATCTTAACTACAAGGGATAAAGCCTCCTAGTAGTCAATGCCTTCCCTTTGGCTACAAGACAAGCTTTATACTTTTCAACCTCTCCATTCGCCTTATGGTACTTTATTTTGTAAACCCATTTACAGCCTATGGACTTCTTACCCTTAAGGAGAGGCATGATGTCCCATTTTTCGTTTCCTTCAAGAGCCTCAATTTCAGCCCTAATTGCCAAACCCACACATGTTGTCCTGCCTGATGGTAAGTAGTAGGTTCATATTTAGAGTCCAAATGACACAAGAAACACAAAGGTAGGTGAAATATACTCATTGGACAAATAATCATTAATCGGATATAAACATGCAGAGTTATGATTAGGTAGACAATCTAAATCATGTGTAGAAATCAAATTACAGACATAATCTTGTGCCTAAATAAGAGGCTGATATATAAATGTAATATGAATTTAAAAATTAGTTAATGTCAGTTAGTTAGAGCTAGCTGTTAGAATTAGTTAGCTAGTTTTAGTTTGGTTTGGTCATTAAGTCATTCTAGCTTATAAATAAGGCCTAATCCCATTGTTCAGATAGATTTGATTTGCTAAATGTAATTCCCATACTATTCAGAATTATCTCTCTCCTTACTCTTTGTTCTTCTCTCTTATTCCCTTTCTTCTTCTTCTTGTTCAATCCTCTAAATCCTCTTCTCTTCTACCCCAATTCCCAATTCTACAACATTTAGATTACAATAGTTTATCAGTGGTATCAGAGCTTCTTGGCCTTGGTTATTGGCTTCTCACGTTGGTGCTGGATGATTGAAACAAGATCCCAAGAAAGTTCAAGACTTATGGAAGTAAGGTTTCAGGCCATTAAACAAAAACGGGGAATTGTCGACACTTTCCAAGAATCATTCGAATCGCTTCACAATGTTGTCCAATGTTTCAGAGATGAAATGTGAGCCTTCACACTGGCAGCTCAAAGAAACAATCAACATGGGCAACCCAGAGATCTAGAAATTCAAGAAGGAGGGAATGGCAGATTGGGTTACCATCAGCCAACACAATTTACTCACCTTCGACAAACTGATTTCACCCACCTACGACAAACTGGGAAGGTGGCTGAATTCAACACCAAGTTTGATCAGTTCACGGCAAAGTTGAACTTGACCGACGTATACCTGATCTACACATACGTGGGTGTTTTAAACGGTGAAATCGTTATCTCGGTATGACTGTTTAATCTAAGAAATTTGTAAGAAGCATGCCTATTAGCACGTACCCAGGAGATCGGAGTCAATAGGAAAGCCGAGGAAGCAAGGAAGGCTTTGGAAGATCAAAGCCAGAAACAAATGCCTCTATTCATCAAGACAAAGACCCTAAAAGCTTATGATGAACGAAAACTAGAGGAACAAGAACCTCCCATTGTTCAAGAAACAAAGGATGGCGTGCAAGAAGTTTATGCTTTTTTGGGAAAGAAAGAATCTTGTTCGGACTCCTCCCAACAATGCAATGGAACAAGAGAAGAAATAGAAGTGATAGAGCTTGAAGGCAGAAGCGATGGAAGGAAGATGTGTCCAGTCTTTCTAGGGTCAACGAGGGGGCTCTCACATGCGACAAAAGAGAACCGAGATGCGAGCATGAATTCTGGTATAGGGAAGCTCTCAATGCTTGAACTTGAAAGCAATTTTCGCACCCCAAAAACGTGGAAGAATGCAAAAATGGCATCTAGAGTCAGTGGGTTGTCCAGTTTCGGCACTCTTGGAAGTTCTCTACTTGTGTCACACAACATCCCTTCACTCTCAATGCTGACGATCATTGTTCTCTTGTTGCCTCAAAATTCGACATCTTTATTTCCATCTCTGTTCCAGTTGTTTAATCAATGGTCTTTGCAAAGTAATGAAAACACTTATGTGCTTGTTCTCACTACAAAAAAACACTGAATTTTATATGGATTTAGAGTTTCTGACGGAATGAATTCCATCGGTAATAATAGCGCAACAAAAAATATCCGACGGAATTCAGATTTTGTCGGAAATTTCTGACAGAATTAATTTCGTAGCAAATTTCTGACGGAATTTCCGACGAGATTTTTTTCTGTCGCAATTTCCGATGGAATTTAATTACAAACTTATTTTTATTTTTTAAATTTAAAAAGCCACGTGGAAACTCCGGCGACCGCCCCGTCATCGCTGGAGGCGACGCGTGGCAACTCCAGCGACGTCCATTTTGTCGCCGGCGCCCATATCAGCCACGTGTCGCAACCTCCCTCCACCACGTGTCACAACCTCTTAATTCCTGAAAATGCAACTCAACTTGCCCCTTCTTTGGTTCGAACCCACGACCTTGTCCATACACGCATGATGCCTTACTGGATGGGCTCGACTACTTTGGCATTCTATTACTACACAATTATATATATATATAATCTTATTATACATAATCAATTATTTATACATATATATTTGTTTCTTATATATAAATGTAATAGTATTATAAAATAATTTTATATATTCTTATAATTTTTAATATAAATTAACTTCAAATTAAAAAATTTTACATCTTAAATAAATTTCATATGACTATATTTTTTTTCTAATTTCTAAAATTAATTTTTTATTAAAATTAATTAATAACTAATAAATAATTATTAAATAATATTTTTTACTAATATTAATTAATAAGTAATTAATTTTATTTTTTATAAATAAATTTTTATATGACGATTTTGCCCCTACAGGGACCAAAACCTATGATTGAAAATTAAAAATATTTTAGAAAATAGAAAATAATAATTAAAAAATAAACTTAAAATTAAACTTAAAATATTAATTAATAAATAATAAATTTTTTAAAAATATTTTTTAAAAATTTAATTTAATTATAAAATATTAATTAAATAAATAATAATACTTTTTAAATTTTCCGACGGAATTGAATTCTGTCAGAAATTGCAAGGGAATTTCCAACGAAAATGAATTCCGTCTGAAATTGCAAAGGAATTTGCGACGAAATTGAATTCCGTTGGAATTTGCGACGGAATTCAATTCCGTAGCAAATTTCCGTCGGAAATTCTGTGGCAAAAGACTAAATTTGCCATGGAATATTTTCTGTGTCTAATTCGGTGGCAAAAAAATTCCGTCTGAAAAGTTTTCACCGGAATTTGCCACAAAATTTTTCTGTGGCAAATTCTGTCAGAAATTTCATGTTTTTTTGTAGTATCTAGAAGCATGGACCCATGTTTGTTGGATGTTCAAAAGTTACGTGGCTAAATAAAGTTGAGTTGGAAGAGTCAAATTCACAGCTGGATACCACTCTTTTTAATCTGCAGAAGTATAGTGGTAGGTCACAGCTGGATAACATTTTCTTTCCCTGTCAGAGATATTTTAATTTGCATATTCCTTGGGTTTTTTAATTTCAGATGAGCACTTGGGCTTTCAAGTTGACAGTGCATACATAAGCCCAATAACTTTACAATGGGGTCTAGCACAGTCTAAGTATATCTTTCTTGAAGGGCTGCAAATATGGGTCTCAATTCTTTTATTCTCTCCTACACAAAAACTATTGCTAGTTTGGTTCAGGGGAAAGTTGATTGTAATGCTCTATGGAAGGTTTTGCTCTCTAAGAGGGAAAGACAAGAAAATGCCTAAAGGGAGAAGTGTGCAGCATAATTAAACACAATCTAAAGGAAAAGGAATCTGCTTCCCAGATTCCATGTCACAGAATGCAAGTCCGTTTGGCTAAAGATTTTCCAAAAAATTAGAAGCTTATGTTTTTAGTTTGGGTTCACTTTATTAGATTGTATTTTTAGGTTCATATTTGTCTCTTGTTGTCAATCATCCTTAAGGGCAAGGATGTTTTTGGGAGGGGGTATTGATATATAAATGTAATATGAACTTAAAGGTTAGTTAATGTCAGTTAGTTAGAGTCAGCTGTTAGAATTAGTTAATTAGTTAGCTATTTTTAGTTTGGCTTGGCTATTAAGTCATTCTAGCTTATAAATGAGGCCTAATCCCATTGTTCAAACATATTTGGTTTGCTAAATGTGAATCCCGTGCTATTCAGAATTATCTCTCTCCTTACTCTCTACTCTTCTCTCTTATTCCCTCTCTTCTTCTTCATGTTCAATCCTCTAAATCCTCTTCTCTTCTACCCTAATTCCCAATTCTATAACATTTAGATTACAATATTTTATCAGAGGCCCTCCCTGTTTGATCTCACACAAGACCATGTAAAGGTGGAATTATTAACAGGCAGATCTGTGTCATAGTCACAAGGGTCCCTTCTTGCACTTGCATCAAAATTATGTGAGGTGCAATTTGGCCTTTCATGGCTAGAAATAATAGAAGGAACCTCATCATCAAATAAAAACATATCTTTCATATCTTTATTGTGTCCCCCTTGACCAATATCTAATTTCTCTTTAAAAGGAAATATGTGTTCTTGAAAGGTGACATGCCTAGAAACTATGATGCCATTATTCCTGAAGTTTAGCAACATGTATCCTTTTGGTGATTAAGAAAACCAAGAAACACACAAGGGATAGTTCTTGGTTGCAATTTATCTAGTTCATTGAGGTTAGTGGCATAGGCCAAAGACCCAAAAACTCTTAAATGTCCATAATATGAATGTTTCCCATAAACTAGGATTTTATATGGAATCCTATGTATCAAGTAGGTTGCCATTTTTACACACTCACCCCAATATCTAATTGGTATCCCCGTTTAGATCATGAGGCTCCTATATACTTGCATTAAAGTTCTGTGTTTGAACTCCACTATCCCATTTTAATCTAGTGTATAGGGACATGTGGTCTCATGTATAATACCATTTTCCCAGAATAGTTCCTAAGATCATTATTGACAAACTCCATCCCGTTATCACTTCTTAATTTCTTCTCATGAATAAAAAACAGAGTAAGAATATAGATAATGAAGCTCTTGACACAACCAGAGGTTTCATATTTGTATTTCATAAGAAAAATCCAAGTAGCATGAGAAAAGTTGTCAACAACAGTTTGAAAATAATGATGCCCTTAGTGTGTGGGTGTTTGATATGGTCCCCATACATCAAGGTGTAGTAATTCAAAACAAGATTGAGATTTAATGCAACTAGGGGGAAATGGAAGCTTTGTTTGCTTAGATTGAATACAGAAATCACATGTGTCTTTAAGGGATACATTGGAAAGCTTAGCAGAATTCAAATGTTTCAAAATTGACATGGGCGCATGCCCCAATCACTTATGCAACAATTCCAAATCAGAAACTTTAAAAAGCACATCACTAATAGAATTTGAAGCAACAAAATGTCTATTTAATTCCAGCATGTATAAGCCTTCGTACAAGCTACCAATCGCCTTCTTCTTCCTATCCTAAAGGCCCTATACTACACATTTGTCAAGAAAAAAAAAACTACTGTGCTTTTTTGTTCTCTAGTAAGTTTTGGAACAGAGATCAAATTAAATTTTAATTCTCAGGCATACAATACATCATGCAAAATAATGTCATTAGTAAGTTTTACAGTGCCTATATGAGTTACTATAACACGGTCCCGATTAGGGATCTTTATGGTTTTAATTGGGCCATCATTAATTCTATAGTTGTCTAAGAGTGCTAAATCTCCTATCATATGTGTTGTTACGCCAGAGTTTATGACCCATTTATTACATGTATGAAAATGAGTAGAATATCCCAAACCTAAACCAGTACCGGTAAGGCAAGTGCATTGGCCTCTGAATCCTTTTTTAGCAGCTCAATGAGACATTCATACTACTCCATGGTGAATGATGGTAGTGTCACGCTACTTTTCTAGGGGACAACTTTACATTCGCATGGCAGATCAACCCCTAGTTGATTCGTAGCTGCTTCACGGGTTGTTTCATTCTTTTTCCTTTGAAATCAGTGGGATATCCCACCAATTCCCAACAAATTTCCATGATATGCCACTTTTTAAGACAGTGGGAGCATTTTGGAAGGGGACCTCCATGTCCACTTCCTTTTGAAGTCATTGCCACACCTTCCATAGACGTGCTTCTGGTTGAGTTCGCTATGGATTTTTTAGTCTCGTCTTCAACGATCATCGCGTTGCCCTGATTAACACAGGAAGATGATGCATCAAGAGTATTTGGCTTCTAGCAGCTGCGAAACATTCGTTCAAGCCTATGAGGAATTGAAGTAACTTTTGCCTCTAGATCATTTCAGCATAAACTTGAGACGTGTTGCACTTGCAAGATGGTATTAGGAAGAGTGATGATTATTCTTCCCATAGCTCTTTAAGTTTATAGTAGTAATTTGAGGCAGAGGAAGAATCTTGATGAAGTGAATGATGCTCTCTGTGTAGTGTAAAAATCCGTGACCCAGAACTCTTATCAAATCATTCCTGAAGTTCAACCCATACCTAATATGCGTCTTGATAAAAGATAATACTATTGGCAAACTCTTTAGAGATGGAATTGAGGATTCAAGTGAGCACAACAGCGTTGCACCTCTCCCACTGCTCTAGGAGACCTTGTTCTTGTGATTCGCGCTTGCCAGACCCGTCGATAAATCCTCATTATTGTTTTCCCTTGAGAGCTGTGCATCGCTTTGCTCCAAATCAAATAATTCTTAGATCCTGTCAAGACGTGTTGAATGATTGTTGTTCCATGGGTCTCAGAAGGGTGGAGGTACAGTGGGTGGTTGAAACTAAGGTTATCAATGGCGGACCCCCTGGAACTTTTCTCCCCCAACATCCTCGATTTGTTTCATGACTCAGATTTGAGGAAGACAACGCAAGATTTCAGAGACAGCGAACCTCTACGGAGATGAGAGAAATACTTACATACTCTAGGAGCACCACCTCATATGTACTCTGATTAATTAAAATCCAACAACTCATCTTATTTTAATCCTACATGGCATATGAGTTATTGGAGAAACTCAAATTTTATGATTTTAACAAACATAAAGTACTTAATTTAGAAAATAAAAAAACTCAATTCCCTCCAATCATCCCTAAAATCATAAAATTTGAATTTTTCCAGATAATTCATCTGTCATATAGGATTAAAATAAAATGAGTTATTGGATTTTAATTAGTCAGAGTACACATGAGGTGACGCTCCTAGAGTATGTAAGTATTTCTCTGAAGATGATGGTCACGGATGATAATCTCGGCTGGGATTATGCGTAGTGTGGCCAAATGAAGGATTTCTTCAAATATAGGGTTCAATTTTCCAAGGGGACAGATTGAGAGAGTCATTTTGCGATCTTTTCAGTACAGACAATAGAAAGAATTGGTTCGGGCCGTCAGTTTTTAGGTCCAGTAGACTCGGATCAAGAAAAAAAATTGTTCCACCAGATTCTTGATTATGAGCAACGCCGGGTTGAAAATACACTTTCAATTTGTCCAACCTTGCACCGTGTTTCTTGGGCTTTCTTGGTTTTGGGCCCTGGATCTTTTCAGTTAGTGATGGATTGTTGAAAGAACCTATGGTCTGATGCCGTGATGGTTAGAGAATCTCAGAATAGTTGAGAGAAAAAAATACTTTATTAAAATTAAATACACAATCCACACACAGATCAAAGAATGATTCTTATATACACAAAGTCTTAACTAATCTGACCACCAACTAACCACACTACATTGGGCCTATTATAACATCATCTGCAGCTAATAAAACAGAGATTGGGAGAGGAAGATGTTGGAGTTTTAATTGGCACACTTTGATCCGTCTTTCATATCAGAAAGAACAGATCGAGGCCTTGAACAAATCATTAATTCATGCATGTTTGTGAAAATTAATAGATGCTGGCTGTTGTTTTTGCATAGGACGGAGTCTCAGCTTGTTGATGAAATAACCAATGCCGTGATGGAAAGGATAGAAACAATTGGCCAACGTAACAGGAGAGAGAGGAGGCGGTGCTTGTTTGGATTGGTTTGTGTTTTTCTTTTTTTAAGTGTTTGTGCACGATATAACGTAAGCATGTAAGAGAACTTTTATTTTGAATTGCGTGAATAAATGCCCTTGGACTGTCAAATCGTAATTTTAAACAAGCACCCATATTACAATACTATAGGAAAGGGTGCAAGCTTAGCTCCAGTTGTAGGGGATTACAAGCGATTCCCAGAATATTTGGTAATAATAATTCAAGACTAGAGACATGCTTTTTCTTTTTTAATGGATCCTGCAAGACCTAGATATCGCTAAACTTTATGTCATTAATTAATGAATATGTGTGTGTAGATATATCCATCTGAGGTTTGTTATGGATGTTTAAATTGTGTCTAAGAAATTTTGTTTCTATGATGTAATAAAATCACTGCACATGAGGTTTGTTATGGATGTTTAAATTGTATCTAAGAAATCTTGTTTCTATGATGTAATAAAATCACTGCACACACACAAAAATTGATTAATTAATAACTACTAAAATTTTATTAATGTCATAAATTCTCAAAATTAAAATATCATCAAATAATTAATTAAGTTTGCCTAGCCGGCTAACAATTATAAGGCATCTCCAAGCAGGCTAATTAACCATGAGTATCTTGATTATATTCAAAAGCCACACTAGTTCAAGCAAAGGTAATATAATTGTGATTGTAAATAGAAAATGGTTAAGCAGCAAATTTATCCTAGACGATTTAGTTGAGGAACAATGTTGTTTCGAAAGTTTTTTCAAGTTCAATGTTATTCTGGAAATTGAAAATCATGGCAATGTCACCCTTTTTTAACCACCACTTACGTTGACCATTAATTTTGACCATAATTGCTTGCTTGGCAGCCACAACAAACTTTCTCGCCTCCACTGCTCTCTTCAACCTCTCTTGGAGAGGCCTTCTCCCAATGTGTGCCCTTCTCATCGTCTACAAATCCCTAAGCCTCACAAGAATGGAGGTCGAAGAATAGAGGAGGCATGGGCACGACAGTGGTGCTGACAACAGGAGAGAGCCGTTGAGAGTGATGAAGAGAAACTGGCAGCTAGGTTTCAGTGAAGAGGTTGAATGTTCAATAATAGTGAGCGTGAAAAAAAAGAACTAGGGTAGAGTAAGCATATAATAATATTATAAATGTAGTTATAAAAAAATATAAATGCATAATAGGCCCTGGACAGCCTAACAGGTTTAATAAGCTTATCAATGATCCAAAGCTTGGCCTGTTAAGTGAAACATGCCCCTTAAAAGGCCTCTATTCCTACTTTCAAATATGTCAATCTAGGCAAGGCCGAATACAAGCCATGCCAAAAGCCCCTGACATGCCGTTTGGCCTGTTTCCTCTTTCCACTCCTACTAGCTGGCCTGAGACAAGCAAGTCACGTATGGGACATTTGTTAATAATTCAACACTAGATACATGTTTTTAACTTCGGTCCAGCTGCAAGATTAAATGTTTAAACTTTATATTATTATGTATATACTTTATGCAGCTATCCATCTGACGTTTGTCTTGGATGTTCAGATTGTATCTAAGAAAATCGGCCATGATGAATAAGTTTGTCCCTTTTACTTACACTTAAAAAACTAAATTACCAAATTTGGATTGTTTTCATTCTGTTAGAAGTGTAAATAGACTTGATGACTAAATGTGGAATGTTTTACATCGGATAGAATTTAGTTTAGTAATATATGTCTATAAATGTGGAAGGACTCGTGAACTTAAACTTTTAAAATTTGAGTAGAGAGAGAGAGTTTATGAAATAGACTTGAAAACTCTCTTAAAACTATATTTCATAAACCCTCTCCCACTCTCTAAAACTATTAGCTCTTATAAGCAAAAACTTTTTCGACAAGATTGCATTTCATACCTAAAGTATTTAATTAAGTCCAAAGTATTTCAAGACACAAGATACTCTCTGTCAAACCATTTCAGGATAAACTAATATCCAAACAGCCCTTAATTATGCGCACAACCTGAATGAAAAAAGGGAAAAATAGTAGTCATGATATAATTTGGATTGAGATTATTTTTAGATTGTGTATTGATCGTGACAGATCATGAGGACCAACAACCCACTTTCATGTTATAATTATCAACGTTTAAATAAAATTTTAAAATACATGAAGAATTAAAATTTTAAATAAAACAACTTGAGTCAAACTTGTCATAGTTACTAAATTTACATGATACGGAATTTTGATATATATGTTCAAGTTGGCAAGTGGAATATATTAATGCGTACCTTGTTGTTAAAGGGGCATAGAATCCCCAATTGTGCGCCTTTTCATCGGCCTATTCCCACATCCATTTTCATACCAAGCTATTTTTTTTTTTCTCAGTCAAATTTGATGGCTATATATTTAATCAAGTCTTCTCGTTCAGACACTGAATTTTCACACATAAGATTTTATTGAATTAATTATTTTTTGTGAAAAAATTCATGAGGTCCCATATGATAACATGATTGAGAGTTTCATTGTGACCATAAACTAAAATGAATTTCATTTGAGTTTTAAAAAAGAAGTAAATTAATACTACTACAAAAAAACGCTTTTAATGTCCCTTTTTAGACCTTTTAACGTCTGCAAACAAAGGAACGTCTATATGAACGACGTAGTAAAAAATGGCAATAACGTCCGTAAATAAAAGGACGCCTGATGTCTGGACTTTAGACATCCCTATTTTAAAAAGGAAGGTTTAAAGTGTCAGTGTAGCACTTTAGATTTTCCCAATTTAAAATGGAGACGTCTAAAGTGTTTTTTTTTTTTAAAAAAAAAAATCGTTTATATTACAGATCTGGACTAAACAATATTTAAAACTACAAATTACATATCATCGTCAAAAAAATTACAAATCTAGTATTTGAACTCCAAATCCAAAAAGTACACAATTATAACTCCAAAGCTGAAATCTCATAGGCAGAAGATGAAAACAATAAGAGGAATCAATTGCAAAAAAACTTATCTCCTATTATTGAAATTCATTTTCTCGTAATAATAAATAGAGAAGAGCGACAGGGAGAGATGAACCTCATTTTCTCGGCGGGGATGTGGCCATGAAGCATGTTTCAAAGTCTCGATCTACAAGCCATAACAACACGAGTTAGAAGATAAAATAGAAGGGAAGCTCAAAGAAAAAAGAGAAAGAAGATAAAATAAAATAAAATGGTAAGAAAGCATAATAGATCTGGAGGTGGGTGAGAGAGAGAGAGAGAGAGAGAGAGAAGCAAGAGTACAAAGAGTGTAACAGCCCAAATTTTATTCACAAAAAATATATTGTAATTATTTGAATAATTCAATATAATAGTGAATATTCATGAATTTGGATCTTGTGAATTTTGAAATATTCATATTCATAAGGAAATGGACAAATTAATTCAAAATTTAATTAAATTACAAAGGGGATAGCAAAATCATAATTTTGCCAATTTAGCCCAAGATTAATTATTTTCCAATTAATTGGAGTTAATTTCAATTAATCAAGGAAAATAAAGAAAAATGCATAATGGGATTATTCTTGGTGGAATAAATCAAGAATTGAGAAATTAAGGGGAATTATACATAATTCAATTATGTGAATTATGGAATTAGTGAAAAATAATTTTTCCTTCCCTTCCTCTCATTATTTTCGTCCAACATGAAAAATAAGGGAGAAGAAATAGATTTAGTTAGAGTAAAGGGAAGAGTGGATGACTTGGGTAACTAGAAGGGATCTAGTCCCAATCCAATTGGACATAAATGCTGACAAGGGATGGCATAAAGTTGAGGGAGTATGGCTTAAAGTAGGAATGGTATGGTGGGAGGCATGGTGTACATGAAAGGTGGAGTGATCTCAACCTTGGATTTGGATTAGCTTTTTTTAATAGCTTTTACGACTTACGAGGTAAGTGTGTGAGAGGAGTTTTGTCTCGGGTTGCGCAAACCATGGTTTGGAGGTTTGCCAAACACATAAATCAAGGGCTAGGAAGAGAGATGACTAAGTAATACATATTTTCCCTTCCTCCTTCATGTGCATTTCATCCAAGGCAAGAGGAAGAGAGAGAGAGAGAGCTTGGAGAGCTCTTGAAGTTTAGAGAGAAGGAAGAGGAAATCTAAGGTAAAAATGTTAATTTCTTATGGTTTTCTTGTGTTCTTGTCATGAAATCCTTCTCTAAACTCTTGTTCTCATGAATCCATGGTGGTGAAGTCATGCTTTAAGATCAAGAAGAGAAGGAGGAGGAGCCTAGAGTAAGAAGAAAACCAAGAAGCCAAAGAGGGTAACTTCATAAACTTGCCTTCTTGCGGTGTTGTTGTTGAAGCCAAAGGGGGTAACTTCATAAACTTGCCTTCTTGTAGTGTTGTTGTTGTTGTTGTTATTGTTTCTTGATTTTTTTCAAGTTTCTTGGTTGAGTTGTAAAATTGGAGAAGCCATAACCCTAAGGGGTTATGCTGCCCAAAATCCTTTAAATCATGATTAAGAAGTGGTTAAGTGAGTTAATCAAGGATTAGAAGTGAAAAAGTACAAGTTTTGGAAGCTAAAACACAAAGCTCCATTTTTCTATTTTTCCTTCAATATTTCGGCCAGGACCAAAACTGGTAGTAGGATTTGGATTTTCATGAAATAAATGGTTCCATTGGACTCAGTGGGCAAAAATAGGTGGGGTTACAGTTGGGCACTTTTTCGGTAGAGGCCGAAAAAACATAATTACGAAAACGCCACTGAAATCCTTAAATAGGGGCTGTCAAGGGCATTTTTGTAATTTGACACTGAATTTGGTGATTTCGAGCCTGGGAAATGGATTCCTTGGGCGAAAATAAGTCAAAATAGCTTTGTTTAAAATTTTGGGAAAACATACCATCAGGCCGGGCCGGGTTCCCAGGGGCATTTTTGTAAATTTTCATCATAGACTAATATAACCATAAGAAACACTATGGAAGAGTCTAAAATGATACTTGGATAGGTTATGACCTATTTCTGGTATATTTAATATTTTAGGACCGATTTGAAAGCCGGAATAGCATGCTTTTCGAGACACTATTAAATAGAGGATTATAAAGCTTGGCGGTAGGGACATTATCCTTCATACACTATGTCATAAGTTATGTGATTGTGTGGATGCCATTGTTTTGTAAATGCACTTTATTAATCAACATGATTTGCTTAGAGAGGGGCAGTTAGTGCCAGAGGTGCACTTACACTGGGAGTTGGCAGAAGTCCAACCAGTGTAGATTGTGGGGTTGAGCCCTACTCATGTATACAGGACGATGATGTGTTATTATTGTTCATTAATTTGTGCATACCTTGACGCATGACATATTTACTTTTCGCATTTTCTATGAATGATATTATGTCTCTACGGGAATTCTCCGGAATCTCACCCTATTTTTAATAAACACCTCAGCGGGTACCAGTGGGTCTAAGGTAAAAGCTATATACGCCGGAAAGTGAGCGGCACGTGTCTCGAGGTGAGGACAAGATCGTGGTCATAATTAGTTTATTTTGTAATATTTTGGTGAAATTTGTAAATATTAAGTTTCCGCTGTATTTTCTGTTTTTCGTTGACGAACGACGTTGGGATTGTAAACAAGTATTTTTATCAGTATAATTATACTTTTCTGTATGCTCATTGAATTCCGTCTTTATTACTCTTCGATTATTGAAATGGAAACGGGTGTTGACAAAAAGCATATAAAGAAGAAGAAGCAAGAGTTAAAAGGCGTGGTGGTAGTGGCTCTTTTTGTGTTTGCAGCGATGGGAAGCGAACGATGAGTGTAAAAGTAGTAGAAAACTGACAAATAAAGGCTGTCAGTATAAATTTGAATTATTTTTTGAGTCTCCAATTTAATTTAGGGACGCCTAAAGTTGTCCAGATAATTTTTTTTTACTTTAGACGTCCCCAATCCAAATAGGGACGTCTAAAGAGTAACTTTTGGCGTTCCTATTTGGATTGAAGATGTCTAAAGTTAAAAAAAAAATTTAATTTGGGACACCCTTTGGCGTCCCTAATATATATTATATGGTGTCCCTGGTATCATCAGGGACGCCAAAATGGGGATGTCTCAAGTAATTTTTTTTTTTTTTACTTTAGACATCTCCAATTTATATAGGGACGTCTAAAGTCTCTAAAGTCGCGCTTTAGACGTCCTTATTTGAATTGGAGACGCCTAAAGTTATTCAGTTCTCACTCATAATTATAAAAATGTCATCACCTTTCTTTTTTACTTCCTTTTTTTTAAAAAGGGACGTCCTTTAGGGTAGTAGAATCTATATTTTGTAGTAGTATACTATAAAAACTTGCCTGACTTAGTGAATATCCAATAACATTATTCATCAATATAAAAATAAAACGATTGAAGACTATTACTATCTAACTATTTGGTTTCATTGTTGGCAAAAAAAAAAAAGTGAGACAAGTTTTTATTAGGCATATTAGGCATTTTAACTTTGTGATATTTTAGTGGAAGAAAAGAAACAACAGATATTCTTCATGGTGGGGACGTACAACACCAATTTAATTGAATTAGAACAACATGAAATTAAAATATGAAATTGAAGTCTGAATTAGTTGGAGGCGGAATAATTAAAAGACTAATAAAATGAAATTAAATAACTCAAAAATATCAATAGGGAGAAATCTGGAATCATGCCTGCACTTTTGAAAAATCCTTAATAAGGCCTACATGCCTGATTAGGGATTTATGAATGTTGTTAAAAGAACGTAATGCTCTTTTATAATTAAAAAATTGAAGATTTTTAATTGCAAATTCCTATTAACTTTTAACCCTAACCCCAGAATCCACTCCACCATTTAGCATCGGAACCTCAACTTTTAGTCGACTCAACAATATATATATATATATATATATTTTCTTCTTCACATGTTGTCTTTGCTTCTTCTGTCGAGTCAACAATATTGAAGGGTAATCCTCACAATTTTTTAACCTTAATGTCTCACAATTTACATGGAATGTATATGGGATGCTTGAAAGAATAAACATCTATAGTGTGTTTTCGCAATTATAGATTCATAAAAAAAAACTTATCTTCGATTTGCCTAGAAACAAAATCAATCCAAATTTCAAGGTAATTATAAATTATTTTCAGTCAGAAAACTATCTTCGTAGTCATGTATGATTGGGGAGGGACTCAAAGAAGAAAGTAAGACCTGAATAGAATGTCAAATGGTGAATCAACCGGAGAAATCTCAGGATGGGGAGAGGAGATGCGAGGAATCGATGAGATTAAGATGGAGATTTATTCAAAAAAGAATGAGACAGAGAAAATAACCAAAGGACATACTGGTAAAATTAACAAACCAATAAATCCCCATTCAGGCCTTTAGGCCTTATTAGGGATTCCTTAAAAGTGTGGGCCTGATTCTGGATTTTGGTATTTCAGATGGATTTAAATGGAATTTTCCCATATCAATATATATATAGAAGGAAATAAAGTAAAAATAAACATTAAATATAATAAAATTAAAAAGTAAAAATATATTTTTCCCCAAGTTAAGTCTTCCCTCTTGTGGTCAGTACTCTGTGGCAGATCCAATATATTGTATACCACTCGATACCCATATATAAGTCACTTGTACCCAAAAAGTTTTATTCAAAATATAAATCACTTATAGGGTATTAAATGAGATTTTGTTAATTTTGCCCATGTTGACTATTGGTTGGGCACATGGGAAAGGGAAAAAGGAGAGGGGGTTAAATGCAAAGTGACAAAGGGATGAGAGAGAAAAAGTGCACGCTTTCATAAATAAGGGCGAACATGGAAAAATTTATCCATTTAATACTTTTTTTAATTAGTTTGTAAGAATGAGTTACAAGTGACTTATATATAGGTACAGATGGTATATCCTCTTGATCTAAACATTTTCATTTAGTTATAACAGAGGAGGGGGATCATCTTCAAGTGGTAGTGGTTCACCTCCTCCAGAAAAGCACGAACTGTTTATGAGCTTCAAAAGCGAAGACATTAGCAAGGGCTTCACAAGCCATCTCAACGCAGCTTTCACAAGGCATGACATCAGAACCTACATGGACTACAACCTCGGAAGAGGAAACCAAATCTCAACCACTCTTCTTAAAGCCATTGATGATGCTCAGCTTTCTGTGATTGTTTTCTCAAAGAACTATGCTATTTCCAAGTGGTGTTTGGATGAGCTCTTGAAGTTGGTTGGATTTAACGATTTTACCCGAATTTTAAAAGTTTATGGTTACTTTTTACTCTAAAAAATAGTTTATGAAAATTGTTGCACTTTTGATAAAAGTTAAAGGTTATTTTAGCAACTTAACCCTTATTATAAAATATATATATACACACACTCCTTTGTAACTACTCCCTCTTGGTCCTTAATATAAGACATATTTGAAAAATTGATCTTTGTCTTAAATATAAGACATAGTTTTTAGATTTATCAATCTTTTTCTAATTTATCCCTATTGATTCTCCCTCAATAATAATCAAGGAGGAGGAGGAATTAAAGAATGTGACTAGGGTGTTTTAGAAAACACATGTCATATTAACTAACTTAACCAACTTTCTTAATGTAATCAAATTAAATAAATATGTCTTTTATTAAGGACAGGAGGAGTATGATATTTTAAAAAATAATACTACCTTCTTTCTTAAACGTAGGACAAGAAGAATATTAATTTTGTTGAACCTATTGTTATTTAATCTTATTATAAAATAATGTGTAAACTCCATATTTTTTCAGTTACTTTTACATGAACCAAATAGATGTATTTTTTATCATGATTAATATATATATTACATCAAATAAAACGTTCTATATTTATGACAAAAGCAAAGAGTAGTAAAGAGTGTGATATTACCCACATGTGTTGGTTTTAGTAGAAGAAGCTTTTTGACTGTGTAAATATGAGGTTTCGAGTTTGAGTCTATATGAATATAGAAAACATCTTAAGGAGTACCTCCAATTATAACTAACAATATCTGGAATATATATAGGTGCAATGTGTGGGAGCATCTTTTTAAATGTATCATACAAAGTTGAAGTAATTAAGTTGTATTATATCTTCCGGTTGATATAATAATTCTGCATGAACCAACAAAAATGCTCCGCATGTGTTTTAGAATCCAAAACCTGCTTTCTATATGATGATGTTGGAATGCATGCAAATGAGTCATTTTAGATAATCCACAACACTCTTCCTTACAGCTAACTCCTATAGATTTATAATTGACCCCTCCCTGCAGAAGAAGAAAACTCAACTGAAATCAATCGAGTAACTAGGGAGATTGATCTTCTCCAAGATTTTGTTGATGGAAATGAAGGCATATATCGTGTCTTGATTGGGTTAAGTTTCACTCTATATATCTTTCTCTCTTTATATTGCATTTATTCCCCTTCGGTTTTTTTTTCAAGGTTTTCAAGGTCAAGAAAGCATTATTGTTGGAAAGGTACGTAAATTAGCCCTCTAGATAGTTTCTCATATTATGGTTCAATCTCAAGTATGGACTCAGAACAAGCAATTGGCCAACATGGAGTTATAAGCGTCTTAATTAATTATTGTTAGATCTAGTCATTTTCCAGTAATCCATGTATATCAATGTGTTCCACTCTTAGCATTATCTGTTGTAACCCATTGTAAGTCTTGTATTATTTCTTTTATGCTCTTGATTATTACTACTCCACTCCTTTAACATAGGACATAGTTAAAGAGTTGCTATTGGTCATAAATATAAGACATGCATATTCCCTATATTTGTTAATATATTTTTAATTTACCCCTATTGATACCCCTCAACAACAATTAAGTAAGAGAGACAATGAAGGGAATTAACGAAGAGGATTAAGGTGTTTTACACATTAACTAATTTAGTCAATTTCCTTAATCTAATTAAATTAAGTAAATAAGTATTATATTAAGGACAAGAAAGAATATCATCATAATCTGAGATATATCTATCCTCCCCCTTCTTTTGGCTAGATGAGGCATGTCTTTCCCTTGTTATTCTATTTTGCTATGTTCACTCACATCTCCTGTGGATTGGGCCTTTATTTTGGCCCAAGCCTTTTTTTTTTTTTTTTTAATGAGAGGAACAAACACAAATGGCATGTTTGTTTCACGTAATGAAATGTAATAGAATGTAATGTAATGATGAATATATGAATTTGTTTAATGTGTCATTAAAGAAAGACGATGCATTTACATAAACATATTTGGTTGGATTACATCTAACATGAGAATATATGAAAATAATATAGTAAGAAACAAACTATCACAACGTTAATCTTCATAATACTACATACATATACAATCAGGCAAAAATTAAAATGAATTAAAATCACTAAAACTTAATTATCGGCACTAATTTAATTTAATTACAAAAATATGAAATGCAACTAAATAACTTACTTTTTGAGGAATAAATAGTTGATCATGTGTAATTACATCCTTCATAAATTTCATAATGTAATACCCACAATCATTGTCATTGGGTTGGAAAGGGCTTGCAAAAATATAATGAAATATTTAACTCTGTTTATGAATAAAAATTGTTTAGTAACAAAGTTTGAGTAAATTCATATATCAGTACTCGTATCTTCTTCCAAGCATATCTAAGGTGAGGATCAGTAGCTTTAGAATAGCTTAAGGAGACAGAGGCCCGATACGCAGTTAATGCGCTAACAAAACAAATAGAAACTGATTACTTTTGGCTATTCAATCATATACACAAATATTTACACATACGCACGTAGGCTTACCTATTGAACAATCGCAACATATTAAGACGGTTTTCTGAAAGACCTCCAATTAGAGGATCCATATAGTAAATTCGAGGGTCTAAAGGTTTCACTGAATTGATAACTATCAATATCCAATGTTGCCTAAAATATCATAAAAAATTTGTTTCAACAATCATGTTATGATAAAAGTTAAACAATAAAAGCAAAAATTGTACCACTAATAGCTTACTCCGCAGTGTATGGCACTAGAAATAGCATAGTTGATGTCGCTTTCTTTCTAAATTAATCTCTCAGATCATGAGATTATGCATGTATATCTACTTTTCCCCCATGCTGGCCAACAAGATAAGGGTTGACAAACACGAATTGGACCCTGTCTGTATCCATTAAGATGTCATGGTACAAATGCCTGGTATAAAACAAACAGTGTCATGAAAAAAAAAATGGAACAAGAAATAATTATAACAGTGATAAACGATGATGGTAAAGTACCTAACCCAGATATTGATAGCCGAAGCACTAATCCATCCATGATTACATATTTTGTGCAAGACATCACCATTAACATGATCAACTAGAATGCTAACACTATAGCTATGTCTATCAAAATGTAATTCTAGTCCTCCTTCACAGATCAAATTTGGTGTAATCGATACTAATTGATCATGATATGAGGTCATTCTTCTTTTGTTCTGTTGGCTAGCCGATGCTTTCGACTTGAGTTGTGTTGTCGAACACTTTGAAATGTTACCACAAAGTTCAAAAAATTAAATCACTGTTTTAGGTGGAAGTATGAAGGAAAAGTAAAGGGAATTGTAAATGAACAACCTTTTCATATGGCTCGATAAGACCTATTGGCCAAGCAACATAGCCACCTACAACATCTTTCACCATTATTTGCTCATCTTGAGAGGGGATCGATAAGAGCGCATCTTCATTGGTGCAAACGTCAACCCTTACTCGGAGTGTGTTGTCGGGCAATGGTGAATTGTGTAGTGTGTCCTTATCAGTGTTGTAGGTAGCACCCAATGAAACCGCGTGCTTTGAAGATTGGTCGGCATATAACTTGCATTCAAATTCACCCTATGAAAAATAGAGTTAATATATTAAAGTTCGCTAAATTATAATGTAATATAAAGCTAAGTAGAGAAGAAATTAATTACCAAAGGAAAAGAAACTGTAGGCATGGAAGTGCAACTATCTCTGATACTTGGGCTATCACAGAGGGAAACATTTTGTGTTGGCCTACACTGCACCAACTGTTCTATTTACGTTCTTAACAGTGCATTTTGTTCTTGCATCAAACACATTAGTTTTAAGAATTGTTCTTCCCGTTGTTCCTTGTAGCGCATTTGTTCGTGAAGTTCTTGCATTTGATGCTTGAAACTAGTTATCTCCTCACGTAGCTGGGAAACGTCACTTTTATTGGGGTGCTTCTGACATCCGAAGTATGATGATTGGGCGACTAGAAAATCAATGCCCCAAACACAACCATCATGTTTGGGTACTCCTAGTGCTCTGCTCAACAAATTATCTCAACCAACATAGCTCGCCAACGCAGGATCCTCTTGTGTCATTAGTCGCTATCACAAAAAGAATTACAACAATATTAGTTATTATAAATCAAACTCATTTAAGTAAAGCTAATTATTTATTATATGCATAATCCAATACTTACACAATATTCGACTACTCTTCTTGCTTCTTCACTACAAATTTTACCTTTATTATTTATGCAACTGGCTACCCATAGATCATGTCGTGATACCCATGTAATATCTGAACTTGATTCTTCTATCTAGACATCAAAGTTAGTTAAAGTTAAATGATATTCATATAATTTATCTACATATGAAATAATCATTAGTTCTTACAGTTTTTTTTTCTAACTGTGTGTATGGAACAGGTCCTTGTGTGTACCGGTATGGCATATTGGTCGCGTTAGCGTGATTTTTCTTGCTCAACTCCTGTTTAGATCAAAATGATTCATATCAAAATATATAAATGTTAATTACAACTACGTACATTACAAGTAATAGGGAAAGTCAAACATATTATATTACCTAGAATTCCTGAGTTGTATGTGTTCTCACAAACTCATCCCACATTTCTTGAGTGATGATTCCGTCGTACAATGTCGGCGGTGTAGTAATGATAATCTCATTATCATTCTTCATAAAGAATTTAATAAGATTAGAATGAAACTTTTTCATAAGTTTACCGTCTTTTCTTAGCACAAAGTTCTTCCAATGATCATCAATAATAAAAATGCTCTGTAACAATAAAAAAACATAATTTGTTATGTTGAAATTAATTGAAACAAAACAAACGGACAATAAAGTAATTAATGTGTTACCTGTACTTCATCCCGGATTTCATCCTCATAATGTTGCTTCACCCATCTCCAATCTTGAATTGTAATAAGGACTCTGTCTTGAACTATAGTCCCAATCAAGTTATTTAATGAGGTACTATTCTCGCCAATTGGGTTTCCCTTTTCATTCCACTCCAGTTGTTACTTAATTCCCTTACTTCTCAATTTGATCAACCTTGCTATAATGGTCTTGCCACGAGTTACCCTCTCCACAGATCTTTGTCTACCAATGTCCATGTGAACATCATCGGTTTCATCGTGTGGTGAGTCCATACTCCTGCAAGTGAAATAACCAAACAAAACATCAGTACACAATGTCAACCATGTCAATGAAAGTAAATTATTTTGAAATATATAAAAACATACGCATAAGTAAAAAAGTCAAGGAACTCATTATCTTTTCCTTTTTCTCATTTGATTTAAAATTTTATTCTTGAGAATTCGTGTTGGATAAGCAAGAACACAAGATTTAAAAAAGTCAAGGCACTCACTAATCCGCTTTCCAAAACAATAAGATAAGCATGGACACAAGATTTTGTCAGGATCTTTTGTATACTCAATTGCAAATGTAATAAACTCTTTCACCCCATCTATATATCCCCTTGAACACTGATTAGATGACATCCATTTACGATCCATCTATACCTTCAATCTATTTTTAAAAAAGTACGTGGTTAGTTGTATAACTATTGCATTTACTAATTACTTTTATATTCTCTTACCAATTTTAAAATAAAATTGGCAACATGAAATCTTACAAATTGAAGCTTTCTAAGTCTTAAACCCTGTGTTTTAATTGACAAATAATCCATTAATTAATCCCACAGCATCATAATAATTTTTCACAGCTCATAACAAAAGAAATCATATTTGACAACACATATCATAGGTAAATAAGAAAACATTACAAGTCAAAAAATAAAATAAATGTCTTAAGAATATATAAATAATTATTTTACTTATGCAACTAATTCATAACAATCATTAGAACACCTACAAATTATAACTAACTACATATCTTCACATACAACCAATACAAAATAATATTTAATTTTATCTCATTCATTTTTTTACCATATAAAAATGAGATTAATTTTTCATATTTCATAATAAATTAAATATAAAATAAAATTATCAAATTAAACTATTATTAACTTCTAATAAAATCACATTTGTAAGCTCAAAATTTAAAAAACTTACTGTAAATAGAAGCTTCAATGGATTGATGAGTTGAAACTACAAACTTAAATTAAACATGAAAAAAATCAATAAAAAATTAGTGGCTATAACTTTTTTTTTAATAATAATAATGTGTACAAAACATCAATATATAATAAAATAAAATATGATTAGCTTAAATCAAAAAATATGATTCAGGCAAAAAAAGAAAAAGAAAGAAAGAAAATAAAATAAAACAAAAAGGAAAGCATAATCCCAACATCAATTAAATTATTTTCAGTTCAATATGTTGAGAATAAAAAAATTTATTTTTGACTGCATTGCCAGTTATTCTTGGGTCAGTCATAAAGATGATGTACACACACACACACACACACACACACACACACACACACACACACACACGTAATTAAATATTTACTTTAATTTCTCTTGAATATTATAATTTAATACGATAATACAAAAAAATTATTTTGCTACCTCTATAAAATGGAACACAAAAATTAGTTTGTTGTATGTGTCAATTATCATAGGAAAGCAAACTAGATATTTCACAATGCTTGTGTTCTTTTATATATATATATATATATATATGCCAATAAGCGAGAATATATATATATATATATATATATATTCTCCAGTACACAATGTCAAGTCATAATCATACGGTCTAAAGCTCAAAACTGACCCCACAAGTGAAGCTATAAAGATGAGTTTTTATCAAAGAAAACAACAAACCACATGATAACTTATGATTCCCAAAAGTAAAGGGGTTGGTGAGGCAACGGAATTCAACTTCTAAACAAACCCATATATGAACTTTTAGAACATTTTACATGCTCATAGTAGAATCAACATGTGTAACAACTAATTATTGTGTTTGAGCATATCATAGAACCACCAAATTCTCTCTCACAAAAGCACAGTACAGTACAAAAGCTTTAAAAAACGCAAGCGAGCTTAGCAAAAGGAATTGAATAACCTGAAAAAAGAAGAAGAAGAAGAAGCACGACACTTTCAAATTAATTGACCAGCGCAGTGGAGTGGGGGACCACGTTGGTGACGCTATCTTGAGTGAGGAGGAGGAGGAAATTTGAGCAGTGGGGACCAAAAGAGGAAGAGAATAGGAAGAAAAGGGAACAATTGGGACAGGAGTGAGGATGACAATAGGAGCAAAAGGGAGCAAAAAATGAAGATGGATGTACCAAGAGAATATGATAGATGAAGACATGTGTGTGCGTGTGTGTGTGTGTGTGTGTGTGTTTTTTTTTTTTTTTGAGTGTGTAGAGGAAAATGGGGGGGGGGAGGAATAGAGAGGGGGAAAGATTAATGAAAAGAGGAGGGAAATTGAAAAAGATAAAGAGAGGGGTGGTGGGGAACACGTTATTGGCTGGAGTGGATTACGCAATCCACTCCAGCCTAACGTGGCGCTTGCCTTGTGGCCAGCTGTGGCGCTTGGCTAACCAAGTGCCATAGCTGGTTAGCTAAGGCTTACGTGGCGCTTGCACAAGCAAGCACCGCGTAAGCAGCCCCACTAGTTGTGTCGCTTTCTCTATTAAGCACCACAGCTAGTGCACAGACTTAAAAAAAAAGTTAAAAATATAAAAGAGAAGATGTGGCATTTTTCTGAATAAGGGCTACAAAATGTGCATCTCTTTTTCACCTTTTTGTAGTAGTACCCCGTACATGACGCAAATTAGTGACATTAGTCTGACTTTACTTTCTCTTTCTTTTCTCCGCGGGACTTATCTATATATATAATTTATCATTTACATCATATTCTGGTAATTCCAAAAGTGTAAACAAACTCTGAAATCAAAAGTAACACAATAAAAAAAATTAAAATTCGCATCCCTGCCAAATGGCAATATTCACTGATAATAAATTTTTCAAACCATTTTTTGTGATGATGAAAATGAAATAATCTATAGTTAAAAAAGAAAATGAAATACATATAGCCGGTTGGCATAGGAGGGATTGGCTACGGTCCTCTATTCTTACTGTCATCTTCCCCTCTACTGCTCATCTCAACCTTTAAATTGAAATATGAGCGGTTCGGATTTAATGTTTATAAAAAATATCAAATTATTAAAAATATAATAAAATAAATTAAAAAAATACTAAATTTAAGTTATGATAATTTAAACATGTAATAAAAAAATTTTAAAAATAATATTTTTATGAAATATTAAATCTGAATCGCTCAGATTTCAATCTAAAAATTAAACCAAAATGAGTAGTAAAGGGGAAGAGGATGAAAAGAGAATGGTAAGAGTAGAGGACCATAGCTAATCGCCGGCACAGTACCGTCAACCGCCCTCTCCAATGGGTTTTATTGATAAATAAACCGCCTTCTACTCCTCTCCGTCAAGCTTGGAAAGCACTTCAAGTTATTGAAATACCCAGAGATGTCATCGCCTTTACGATTCGTTTTTTCTTTCTTGGACGTAATTCGTATCTTTAAGCCTAAAACCAATGAAACTCATCATCATGTGTTCATCAACTTCGGCGGTGACACACGTTCTGGCTTCACGAGCCACCTCGAAGCATCTTTCACCCTCCACGGAATCGTAGCCCTCTTAGACCACCAATTCGAGAGAGGGACCGACACGTTTCCTAGGATTTTGCGAGCATTCAAGCAATCCAAGATTTCGGTCATCGTTTTCTCAAGAGACTACGCCACTTCCAAGTGGTGTTTGGATGAGCTAGTAGAGATAATGGAACGCAAGAGGAAAAGAAAACAGATTATGATACCCATTTTCTATGGGATGAGGCCCAGCGAGGTGCGAGTCCAATCGGAGAATTATGCAGCTGCTTTTTGTAAAACATGAACGGTCTTATGCTCATCGGAGAGTGCAAAGGTGGCGGAGGGCCATGACAGAAGCAGCCAATGTCTCTTGTTGGGATATCACCTCTCACGGGTATTGCTGCACACAAGTAGGCATGCATGAATCATTCATCTCTCTCTCTCTCTCTCTAGGCCTCTACACACACACACGGCCAGGTTTCCCTGCTAAGCTAAGCGGATTTGGGCTAATATATATGATTTTGACAGTCCAGATCCAGGTTTTTTTAATGATGATATTTTAAATAAAAAATCATTATTTTAATATATAATAGTTAATAGATTATTTTTATTTTAAATTATATACCCATGAAAATAATTTTTTTAAAAAAATATATAGACTTTCAAAAAAATCAGATCTGGTCCGTTCAAATTAAATCTAACGGCTCAAATCTATCTAGTTCTTCCTGCTAAACAAATTATTCATATATTTCAAATAGACAGCTTCTAAAGTGATCAACATTCTTCAGGCCAAAGCAACATGCTGCTCACTAAACGTGTTTTTGTCTTTTGCATATCACCAAACCAAGATCATATTGAAATCGAAACGGTTGAGAAGATCACCACATATATTCTTAGGCCCCCCCTTCTGGAATTGTTACAGCTGAACAATGCTGGCTTTAAGAGTCTTAAAAAAAATTGAAGATCCATATGTTATCACTGCTCGTGCAAATGTAGGGTGAGACAACTTGTTTTTCCATGTA